>JAODOY010044034.1:8331-19728 GCA_025399855.1 Forbesichthys papilliferus | reverse complement strand
GAGGTCACGGACCGATGATACCATCAGGACCACATCATCTGCAAAAAGCAGCGATGAGATCCTTAGGCTACCGAACCACAATAAATTGTAATAAATGTAATATGTAATATGCAGTTTATTCTTTATTCCTTAGATACATTTGCCATTATTTTTAAAGTATCTATATATGATATTGTCTGCCACTAGATGTCACTCAAACACCAGCATCTCGGACCAAATCAAACACTTTTTGGGAAACACACTGGGCCCTATTTTAACGATCTAAGCACAGGGTCTAAAGTGCAAGGTGCATTCAAATCCACCTTTTCTAGAACTGGTAAAATAAAACCGGTCTCTGCACCAGACACATGGTTCACAAGTGTTGTACTTACTCTCTTCATTATTCATGGGTGTGTTTTGGGCATGTGTCATCTCCCATTCCCTTTCAAATCCAGGCGTCGATTTCCATTAGCAGTTAGTATAGTCACTCAGCAAGTCTGTTATTCCACTGCAAAGCTAGCGCAGAGCTTTATTTATTAATTTACATTATTATTATTATTATGTATTTATTTATTTTAATTAAGCAGTAACTGTAGCCTACATACAGTATTAAACAGATTTACCAGACTTTGCAAAAAGCCAGAGTTGTGTCGTTAAGGTTCAATACAAATTCCTCTGTGTAAGTTTAATGTCCGATTTGGTCATTGAGTTACGTAGTGGTTGCGTGGTCATTGTGCATGTTAATCAAAATACCACTCCTGTCAAGTAGGCGGATCTTGACTTAGTTAGCCAGCATTGCTAACTGTGTAGACTAGGTATCGTCTGGCTCTGCGAGGCTACTATTTCGATAATGCACCGCGCCATTGACTTAAGACCACGTTTTTTTTGGTAAAACATGCATACATTTTTGCTGCCTAAAGATAGCAATGCGCCAACAATGCTAGACCACACCTTATGTTTAGACCAACACACCAACGGGCGCTCTAATGGGCACAAGTACATTTTCTGTTTGAACAACGTGGGTGCCGGGAGAATTACAACTGCGTCGATCTGAAACTAGCAAAGACATATGCGTTCCCACTTTGTGCCGGGTGTAAGATAGAGTCCATACACACATGCACTAACGTGCAGGTGCAGTCGTGCCAACTATGAACACAGAGTGTGTCATTCACTGCTCAGGGCGCTGATTTATGTGACTGGATCATTTTCTGTTTGAGTCACAGTTCTGGCCACCTTTTCTACACTATAAATGTGTGAAACCAACCCGGGGGTACAACATCAAAATGCACTATTTTCATGCAATTTAAAAATATTGATGACAAGTTAAAAACATATATAACATTTTTGGTGCCTATAAGTCACCATTATTGTAATTTAAAAAATCACATGACATGCTACTAAGGTAAAATAATTGCTTAACTGCAATTCTTTCACAAATATTTCAACGCTTATATCATTCAGTACTTGTTTATCCAATTCATGTCTGTTTATCGTTCATAGTAACACCTCTTTGTGCTCAGTAATGAAATTCTCACCTTTAGGTGAGCCTTAGCATTCTGAGCGTATTATGAATTTATTACAATTCGAATATCTAGTAATAATTTACATAGAATTTGGTTGTCAGGCCACAATTACAGTACTTGATGTTTACTGCTCTGATATTAGCCTGGTTTAGAGGTTTCACACAAATTGTGGAGGATGTGTCATGTTAAAATATGCTATTGGTACATAATATTACAGCATTTCACAGTAATATTTATCCAGTGTGTGGAATGGAACCAGCTTTGAGATCTCTGACAAAACAGACATCAAGCAGCCCATTTTGTGGAGGGAGGAAAATAAGCAAGACACTCTTATTGGTTGACTGACCCTCTCAGAAGAGATGAGGGAGGGGGTTGATTAATGGAGGAATAGACCGCAAAGGTCGGGTACAAGCAAAGGTTCTGTGATGGAATGACAAAAAAAGAGAGGACTGTGAGAAGACAAGTGCATCTCTACACAACTATCTTCCAACTTGAGTTAACCATAAAGCATTTAAATGTCAGATTCCTTGAGATTTAGTGCCACAGAAAGAGTTTTTTAGAAAGAGTCTTAACAAGAACAGTGCATGTGGTGAAAGCCCAGCATTTTCATTTAAAAATTATCAATTTTGTACCTGAATCCAAATATCCAGTGAGAGATCTAAATATGTAAGTATATAAATCAATTGGAAACAGTCACAGCATTTGAAAGGGGGAACAGTTTTAGGCAATATCAATGCTGCTGGAATCTGTCCCCCTATGTAAATTGGCTGCAAACTGTTAAACAATGTATTTTTGACTTCCAAGTCTTTCTGATAGCATAATCTGATGCCTAGAATATGTACAACATATAATTTCAATCAATTTATAAGAATAAAACATTTGAAAGGGGGGACAGTTTTAGGCAATATCAACGCTGCTGAATCTGTCTCCCTATGTAAATTGGTTGCAAAATGTTAGAAAATATATTAATGACTTCCAAGTCATTCTGCTATCATAAACTAATACCTAGAATGTGTACAACATATAATTTGACTCAATTGAAAAGAATAACAGCATTTGAAAGGGGGTCAGTTTAAGGCAATATCAATGCTGCCGAAATTTGTCCCCATATGTAAATTGGCTGCAGAGTTTCAAAATGTATTAATGATTTCCAAATCATTCTGCTAGCATAAACTAAGGCCTAGAATGTATACAAAATTGCATTTAAATCAATTGATAAGAATAACAGCATTTGAAAGGGGGGACAGTATTAGGCAATATCAATGCTGTCGACATCTGTCTCCTTATATAAATTGGCTGCAAAGTGTCAACCAATGTATTAATTACTTCCAAATCATTCTGCTAGCATAAACTGATGCCTAAAATGTGTACAACATATAATTTAAACAAAGCGTGTTTAGAAGTGTATGTGTGTGTCTGTGTGTGTTGGTGAATCTAAGCCCTAGACCTGGTGCTAGCAACCTGCTGTTCTCATGGTGCCCCCTGATAAGCTGGCACGTAAAGGGGCTCATAATGGAGCTAGCGCCAGTGGAATTAGCTTCCATTGTCATGGTAATGACAGTGATACTCCTGCCCCGGTACAACTCAGCCCCGCCATTGTATGGAAACAGGAATGCAATTTCTGCTGCAGCGAAAGCTGGATGACAATCCTCTGTAAGAGTGAAAGGTCCCCAAATGACTCCGTATTCAGTTAGGGTGCAGGGGCCAGCATCCAATTAAAGCGGGAGCAGTGGCATCCTAAAACCCAGGGCGCTGTCTCAATACACACATTAGGAAATATGCTTGGTCACGTGTGTGTGTGTGCGCAGGCATCTTTTCTTTTCCCACAGGTATCATTTGTAACATGTTCGACTCAATCAAGTCTGAAATGGACCCCGTTGGTGTACGCAGTAGAGATATGCTTTTTGATCTTCTAACCAATTCATTCACAATTATTTTTGTTATTGCCCATGTGTAGAGGTTTTAACTCAGACTGTAACTCAGCTCCACTCCGGTGTTTATTGATTTCATACAATATATATAAGTGTATTTATTTTATTGGTTCAACAGTTCACAGCTGCACTAAGGCACCTCAACGGAGAGGGTGGACACTCTTGTTTTAAATAAGATCCCTTGCAAGCTCTAGCCTGCATGATCGCATTGGAGGTCGAAAAGTGGTCGCATTGCTATGCTCTCCTACCTGTGAAAAATGTGCGCGCATGCGACGGAGCTGTTTGCTTTGTTTCTGAGCAGAAGAGTACATTTATTATAAAGCAGTGCTGTAATTGCCCCTTACAATACCGCTAGCTATTACTCCAGACAAAAAAAGAAATCCTCTTGAATATCTAATTTATTCTCTCTCCTCCTGCGTCGTCATTTTACAATTTGTTCCCTCTCTTTCACAACCTCAATTCATCCTCTCCTTATGCTCCTTAGATTGTGAGTCTCTTGTGGTCTTTTTCTCATGGTTGATTACAGTATAATTGTAAATGATATTAACACAATTCATTTTGCTCTCATTACCTGTATGTACTTAGTTTTGTGTGTAGACATTAATGGTATGTAATAATATGCCCCCTCTGGTGTCCCTGTGAATGCAGTCACATAAATGCAGTCAATAGCTAACACTGTGCTAATAGAACTGATATATTAAACACTTAGAGAAAGCATCAACTCAAAAACATCCATGCATTTTGAGTATGGCTATATTAGAGTGAGAACACTAACAACATATCACAAAGCACACTCTATATGGCAATGAATCACTTAGACATAAGCCCTATTTATATGGTGGTTACCAATAGGTCTGTACTACATTTAAAAGACGTGCTTAAGACCAAAGCATGACTGCCAATCCACTCATTTATACTCCAAAAAGGGGTTTTGATGAAAGCTCTTGAAAGGCGGGCTGATCTACCCTCAATGTAAATAAGTCTCTTGTGAAGTAAAGCACGTTGAAGCAGTCAGTGAAGACTGCAATCAGTAGCAAATTAGAGCTCTTTACATCTCGATGAGGCCTTACGGCAGCTATGGGGAGGAGACCTCAAAGGAACGAGAGCAGCTGACAGTTTGCACGTTGCTGTGGAGGATCGAGAGGAACAACCCCGTGTCTGCACTAGACAACCTAATAGGCAACTGCTGTGCATTTTGTTGATGCTGTCATCACTTTTGGCCGTGTAACTTTTGCGAGAGATTCACTGGAACGTTTAGATTTGCTGAATGAGTATTGTGTGTTCTAGATAGCACTGATGCACGAAAATACACTGGCACAGAGGACATGTTCACATATCAGAAAAGAAAATGATATGGTATAAGACAAAGCGGTCTGCCTCACAAAGCTACACCTAAAGTGAATGCAGTGGAAAAGGTGATGGAAATGGTCTGATGACAGTCAAAAGAATAGAATAGTCGTAATAAATAGAACAGGTTGACAGTTCTTATATTGTATGCGGTTTGAATGTGTTTCTTTCATTCATTTGGGTGTTTTGTATTCTCAGCCATGTCCTTTAGTCCTTTAAAAGCTACACAAGAGCTGATTGCAATGATATCTAAAGAATATAATAATAAAAACAAACATAATAATATGTTATTTATTTAAATAATGGCTATGCTTATCCCAAATCAATACTGAGTCTATTAACACTGAGGGTGTGGGAGTGTGAATGTTCTGTCAAGCCCCACTCATCGCAGAGCCAATACCTCTCTGTCCCTTATCAACACAAAGGTCTCTCTCTCGCTCTCTGCCCGCACTCTCCCTTTCTCTCATGCTCTCTCTATTTCCCTCTCACCCAGCTCACTAAACCCCCCCGCTCGCTCTCTTTGTCTTTTCCTCTCATTTGCTCTAGCCCGTCCATTCAGCAGCGGCATTTGGATGCAAGATGAACTTTGATAAGAGTTAATGAGAAAGTGGCATTGTGCAGGGGAAAAGGATGGCCCTGTCTTCACCAGAGAGCCTCCTTGCCAGGAAATGGAGCGTAAAGAGCAGACGCCCACTGCAGGGTCGGTGAAAGGAGAGGAGTGGACAGCCAGGGAGAAAGTAGCTGCAACGATAAGGCGCATAATAATAACAGGAGGAAGAACTGATGTTTTCGGAGCTTTTCAATTTGTATGTAGCTTACTTGTGAAAATATTAATCATTATCCTTCTGCAGTATATGCAGGTATTGTTGTTGACTTTTTTTTAGATGATGACATTCAGCAATTATTGTCAATGTTTTTATGTGGGTATGGGATTCACTCGAGGCCTCTGTAAACAGGAATGACCTGGTGTGCTGTTACTGCCAATATGTTTTGTTTTATGCTTTTAACATGCTTTCCATAAACATCATACATTCCCTAAGCGCCACCTTCCTGGCTTCTGCATGCGATGCAGGGAGAATGGATGTGACATGATGTGTTTACCTCATGCAGTCATCTGGTTGTGAGCTAAACACTTCACTGGTAAACACATTGCCTGGGCCAGTGTATGTGTGCGGGCGACATGATGAGACCTAGTTCTGCTACTCCTCAAACCTCATTGAAAGCACTGAGAGGAAATGAAGAAGGGATTAAGAGAGAAGACGGAGGTGAATTTGTTCAGCATATGGGGAGAATACATATACAGACAGAATGAAGACATACAGTTGTTGGTTATGTACGTTACACAAGTTATGTATGTCTGCACATACCAACCATGCATATATTACTAAGACATAGTTGGTGTAATGAAACAGAGAATACAAGTATGGTGATGAATGAGGAGTGATTGTAGAGGAGTGGTAAAGATATGCTGGAGAAAAGCACTTGACAATCGCTGTTTGATGAGAAAGGATCCCTAACACTAGGATAGGAAGAAGCAGAGGAGGGTAACATGTTGGAAGGGCTGCCGATAAATGAATAAATATAGCGGCACATGAGAGGAGAGGGTTTCAAGGATGCCATATCTTAATTGAAAATGACAGCTTCAATTAAAAATGTAATCATTCTGTCCGTTTTCTAATTAAAAGCAAAACGGCTGATAGTTTTGTCTCATTAACTTCAAAGGGTGAAACAGCCTGACAGGAGGGGAGTTTATGGTTTGCTGGGTGAGAAGGAACAAGCAAAAGCGATGTACTGCAAAGAAAATGGGCGGGAGACGCTATATGTGGGCATGCAAACCATTTCCTAGCTATGATATACTGTAAACGATAGCTCAGGATGGGGACAGAGATTTCTCTAAGTGAATGAGAGTGGTTTATTAAGCTATAATGCTCCAGAAACTGTAGGTACTTTTTATTATTTTATAGGGCTAACGCTAGGCACAGGCATGCAACATTAAGTGACATTATTGCACTATAACACAGAGTGCCTTGGTCACAGCTGCTATTAAAAACCCATTGCTATTAACATTTTATTGTGAAGTATGTGTCTGGAGACTCATTCTTTGCACTTCTTTGCCAACACAATCTAAAAAAGAAAGTCATTTAGAAATCTCCCCTAGCCCCCCGTCAGTCAAACTGACTGATATGCGAGGACAATCACTTAGCTATAAGAAATTGTTTTTGGACAAGTAGTTTATTTAACTGTCTTAGTTTGTCTAAATCTTTTCATTCATTATGAAATATCTTGCTCAACTGAATCACACCGCCAAGTTAGCTAAGGGTATAATTTAATTTTGGAACAGGAACTGTTTTCAAACACTGGCATTCAAGGTCAATTCTTGTATTTCCCCAAATAATATATTATATCTATTTAAATTGACATTGCATGCAAAACAGAAGGCATAACAGACTTGTGGGACAATCCTAAAACCAAAAAAGTTGAGACTATTTAAGCCTTCCCTTTCCATCAGGGTAGCATCGGCATTTATCTCGTTGCCTCTTCCATCGAGACATTGTTAGCTGGCAGGTAACAACAGATGGTAGCGGGGATGCACGCCACATCACTCACCTTCAGTACCACAGCTCTATTGCTGAAGACAAACAGGGAACAAGAAAATACATATTAGAGATAAGAACAAAACCAGCTGGTTTACAATAAAGTTATAGCCACAGTCACTGATTGAAATCACATATTTCACAAAATAATTACAAAATATTAAATAGATGTTGAAGCTTTTACAAAGAGCTGAACCGTAGCGTGATTCAAAGTTTGCATGAAACAGAAAAAGCTTTACAAGTGCATTTGATTTCTGACCTCCAAATACTCATTCATCTGGGAGCTGAATCTGAGTCTCAGAGCGATAGTCGTGCATTTTACTGCAGCATGCAAATGTCTGCATGTCTTTTCCATGGACATACCATTGCTGCATGACTGTATTTGTACATTTAATGAGATAAAGCACACAATTCTACCTGCTCACCATCACGGAGGAGAGAGGTGAGAGGGAGAGAGAATGAAAGAAAGGTGATGATGATAAAGCAGAATGGTATAATCACCTGATTATCCTCAGAGAGAGAGAGGGAGAGAGAGAGAGAGGGAGAGAGAGAGAGAGAGAGAGAGAGCGAGTGGGAGAGGGAGAGAGCGAGAGAGAAAGAACTAACTAACATGAATCTCAGACTTTTTTTATGGACTCAGGCGCAACACACACACACACATACACACAGTAATTACTTTTGGCCTCTAATTCTCTATGCACAGAGATAAGGCAGAAAGAAAAAAAACTGTTCAGCCAGATTATTGTTTCCGTCTCCTCTAAAGCCATTTTGTCTTTGTGCTCTTCTGATTCTCTGATCTCTGTCTGACTCTCTAGCCAATCCACAGACGTCAGGTTAGTGGGACCTTTATCGTCGCAGCCAGGCGACATCAATGAGCGAAGCACTCCGTGACACGTGGAGACAGGCTGGCGCAGGATGATGAATGGCGATGTGTTTGAATGCAGCTCACTTTAACCGATGCTCTCCTCCTCGTCCGTCTGATTACGTGCAGTCACCCATTGCTAGGGATGAGGGAAGAGGCGCTAATGCAAATCTAACTCGCCTTTATGCTCTTTTATCTCACAGAATAATTTAATCAGCCTCATAACCCATCAGACGTTGGCCTATAAATGATGGATTTCCTCGGGAGAACCTAATCTGGTCCTGGAAGAACCCTTCTGCTTTGTTTCACTGGTCACAAACCTGGAAGCTGTTGTTAGACAGGCCGCATTTTCGGGTTTGCACAGAGGGCCACAGAGACTCCCTGAGGCTATCTCATCCCAGAAAAAATTAAACAAGACAGAGATACAAACATTAACTCGTGTTCAAGGTGCTATAATTCAGTGTGCAACCCATTTGATCCACTAAGAGACTAGTTTCATCTAATTCCATTGACATTATGACTGTCACCTTTTATAATCTAGTATTATATAAGAAAAAAAGGTTATTGTTTTTTACTGACTGAATATGTCCCTTTGACTTCCTTATACTTTTGAATTACTGTAGATACAATTCCTTTTTGAAGTAAATACCATTTCTATTTTGGAGAGTTCTACACGAAAAAGGGAACAATGGATTTATAGGCTCGAATTTGCGCAGCAATTGGTGGCTGAGAGTGTGTTGAGTGTGACAAACCTTCAGTGTGAGGGGCTATTTGGACAAGCAATGCAGGGCCGGTTTAGGCTTTCTGGTGAAATGGGGAGTTGGCCAACCGCCTCTTATCATCAGCCTGTCCAACTCACACTAGTGGCATGGATGGCAAGCACTTGGAAAAAGCAAAATCACTCAATTTGTGTGCCATCAATTTGATTGCGTGGAGGGGAATTTACAACACACACACACGCACATGCACACACACACACACACATACACAGGCTCAAACCCAGGCTCGCTCTGTCCAATTGAGTTTGCAGGCCCAGTAGTGAAACATAATGAGGTTTTCACACTCAGAGAGAGAGAGAGAGAGAGAGAGAGAGAGAGAGGGGGGGGGGGGGTGCAGATGGGTGCTATTGATGGTTGTGTGAGAGAAAGGTGAATGGATAAGAGAGGAAAAGCACTCAATGATAATGTATGAGCTGTCTTTGGTGCACGGTGGCAGAAAGGAGAGTAGTGTGGTGATGAATTTAAAAAGATTATCAAGTCAAGATTCAGAAATACACTCATTTTCACGTACGTCTCCGTCGGACTTGAGCCAGTGTGTTTTAACCTTTCTGGAGTGTGTTGCTATTGTAGGCCTACTTGATATTGGCTTCACTGCATGTTTGCTGCCATAGTCTAAGTTTTGCCTTACTGTATGGTACAACACATTATTACTGTATGAGAACATACAATAGAATACATGCAGTACAATTCTCATAATGTTCAGCTGGAAAATGGGCTAATTTCACAAACATAATAAAACACAACAAATAACACATTGGGATGTTCATAATTAATAATGATAATTAATAATAATAATGCATTTGGTGAATTTCCATATACAGTCATAGTGAAACATACATTCTTCAGTTAACAGGAACAAGCATCATATGGCAGTTGGCTGATGCTAAAGATGAATGCAATCTGCACTGTCAATTGCATGGTAACACATACAATAGTAATCTGGCACAGATCCCTGCCTTCCATAAACCCACCTCAGAGCCCTGATTCAAGGGGATTTTGGATGCTGTGAGCTCTGTAATATATTGATTGTGTTCTTTATTTCTCCATGCTATGATTTTCAGCTTTATTATGTGTCCTACAAAATGAACAGCTAACAGTTAACTAAGCTTTTGGTTTCCTATAAGGTGTCAAATGAGTTTAGACAGATACATATTGTTTATTATGTTATGTATTAACATAATATGCTAAATGTTAATCTCCACCTCTTGATATCTTGTTTAGTTTACATTTCTGCTTTTTATTTCTTCTATTTCTATTTTAATAGTATTTCGCTCACTATAACAAGTCTATTTGAGCTTTTATATATTTTATAACACCATAATGTCAATACAAGTGTATGATGTATAAAGGTATACATCAGTCTCAGCCTCTTCCAGCCATTCCCACCATTAGCACTATGTGACATAATTCTCCCCTCATCTTCCAATAGTTTTCTTCCCCTCACTCACCAACAATTTATCATTTTATAATATCATCATGTCCCTTATGTTCTGACCCTTAACACTAACCCTTTGAACTGATGAAATAACTTCAAACATTTAAATATGAAATTGGAAACATTTACATTTGTTTTAATAATAAACCTTACATGGCATGAACCCAACTAATCTTATGTATGTATATGTTCTGTGTTTGATTGAGTAGTGGTATTGTAACAAACTTCAGAGAGGTCTCAGACTGTACACAGAGATGTGTGTCCAACATGGCAGTTAGCAACGCAGGTTGGCAGCTCCCTGGGATGCTGTGTTGTCTCCTCTCATTTCTCTCTGCACCACTGACCACTTACAGTGTTAGTGGTGTGTGTCAATGGTAAGGAAGATGAGGAGGGAGAGAAGATAGATTAAAACTGTAATATAAGATACACTTTTCCTGGTAAATAAATTCAAACACAACATCTAGTCCTGGTGTCAGTGGGGCACTAAACCAGTATCCAGTATCCTCAAAACAAGTCAAAACGAAATAGTGAAAGTGAATTTGATGTCACATTGCACTGAGCATGTGTGGGACAACATTCCATGAGATCACATTGTCATAGCAATTGCATTGAACAAAGAAGCAGACATTTTTTTGTTTCTGTGAAGGGAGGGCAGGGGGTAACAAGCCATTTTATGAAAAGGAAACAACAATGTCCAGTGTAATAGCAGCAGCCTGGCACAGAGCCTTATTTTCCTATCATGGCGTCTCCAGCCCTCAATATGGAATACAGCTTCAAATTCCCTCTAGAACATAATGGGTTAAAATCATATAAGTCTGCAAAAGACAATTTATTATTGTTCCATTGATATATCGTCATTATTGAAAGGTGGGTACATTTATTATTGTTCCATTGATATATCGTCATTATTGAAAGGTGGGTACATTTATTATTGTTCCATTGATATA
>JAODOY010044033.1:16591-43268 GCA_025399855.1 Forbesichthys papilliferus | reverse complement strand
TTTATGTAGTTTCTTGTTAAAAGGGTCTTCCATCCCACAGCGGGGCTGTCTCATTATCGTGAGGGTGGACTCGTCTACCTCGCCTGTGACGGGTATATTGCTGACCCTCTGGAACAGCCTACAGGGAAAGGTTGTGGGTTACAGTTTCAAGGTATGTGAAGTGGACTTATTCCTTTTAAATAGGCCTACATAATGATTTATAGCTGTATATAATATGTATAACATGTATGGTATGAATATCATGCTGTTTCAAATCTGAAAAAAAAAGATTTTAATGCTTAAATCTGTATGAAAGTTTCAACACTAATAAAAAATCTTGTTTTCTGCACGGCTGAAAAAAATGTAAAATCTCGGCAAAACATTATTTTGTATTTTAATTTTCTTCACATAGAATTGTTGTATCTTTAAACAGCACGATATTCATAATTCAGCGCATGAGGGACAGTTTCTTACCTGAGCGCTTCAGAGATGTCTTCTAAGGACGCTTCGTTCTGGGGGTCAGGGTTGCTCAGGTAGCCGTACTTCCTCAGATAATCCTGGGAGAAAATATGAACACATTGGCTCAGTTTGTAACATTCACTTATTTAAAGAGACCTAGCCTACACTCCTTGAGTTATATGTAAAAACATAAAAAATGTGTTATATATACGTAAGCACATGAGTTATATGTTAACACGTAAACAATGACTTATAAGGCTACACACACTAACATTGACTTATAAACACATAAACAATAAGTTATATGTAAACACATAAAAAATAAGTTATACGTAAACACAAACAATGAGATATAAGGCTACACACACTAACAATGAGTTACAAACACATAAACAATGAGTTATAAGGCTATACACACTAACAATGAGCTACATAGGCCTACACATAAACTATGAGTTTGCTTGGTGAAGAAAATTGGCTCTTCCTGGAGCTCAGTGATGCAAACAAGTACTTTACTACTTTGAACATGTCCTGCAAATGACATATAGGCCTATTCAAACAGTAAAATTAAAAAACATCTAATTCAAAACAAATGTAGTTATTTGTTCGAACAGTATAGTCTGCAGTTACCTCTGCCTTCTTTGACTGGGTCCAATTTACCACCACTGCGGAAAAGGCGCAGTATGTTGCAGCCAGAAACACAGTCAGATGTGGCAAGCCCATTCTCAAACTTCACACAAAGCCCAGCGGCGATGCAGAACCTTTGTCGGTGTCAAGCAAGACCAGGTCAATAGCAAGGCAGCGAGTGCTCCTGCAGTTTTAAGCTGTAGTCCAATGACCGCGGATGAGTCAGACGACGATACATGATGACACAAAAAGTTGCAAAGTAAGCGCTTAATTGTCTCCGGGGAAATGTACGACATTTGAACACATCTACAGTATATAATAGCAACAGCAAACTAACAAAGGTTTAGTGGAATTGCGTTCAGAGAATCACTTTCTCTGTTTTGTGTTCATCCAAGCACCTCTGTGTTCATTTTCATAGATGGTCCAGTGAGCGTGTGTATGTGTTTATGCGTGTGAAGTATAGAGGCAGAAATGCATAGGGCCACTTGTCTGAAAGCATACTCTGGATGTAATGTATTTGGCACTCTTTTTTTAGCACATGTGAGTGTGCAACATCTGTCTAGCAAACAGCATAACACCCAACACGTATTACAACATTTCCCACCAACAAAAGTGTGAAATGGGATAGTTATATTTAACCGACTACAAATATGCAATTGTATATTTTTTTAACTGCCATATATGTAACCATTTATGACATTTCATAATTCCTGTATATCTATGAACCACATTTTCGTTATTTGTTATTTTCTGCTGACTTACCCATTTTTCCTTCCTCAATCCCACTGAATAAAGCGACCAGCTCATATAGACGTCATGAAGTTCTGCATATATCTTGTGCTCTGCCATACATGGTTCTGTCTCTTTACGTACTCCTTCCTTTAAATGTAGGCTAATATTACAGTTTTTCTCAATTGATTACACACAATTCCTGGAACACCTTACTATTTCTCAAATCTTCACACACAATTTTCAACAACTCACACACAACGGTACAAACTTATAACCTCTGGGTCTAATTTAACTTTGCCCACAGACAACACACACAAGTTGTCAATAACACAGACAGACTACATGGCTGGTTCATACACACTTAAGGGATTCATTCAAAACAATGCTACTAAAATGTTTTTGTTAATGTATTTTGTGCATGGTCTCTTTTACAAATAAAATTAGCTTTTTTTACAAATCGATACCGTGATTTAGAGAATAGATACAATATCGCGTACCATATTATCGTGAAACTCGCAATATCATTACCATCATATACCATTATCATTCAATATCAATTCTTGTGTGTGTTGTTTGAGGGCAAAGTCAAAATCAGACCCAGAGGTTCATTTGGACCGTTGTGTGAGTTGTTAAAACATGTGCGTGAAGATTTGAGAAATAGTAAATTGTTCCAGGAATTGTGTCTAAGCAATAAAATTAAATTGTATACCACAGCAATACACAATGGGCCACATGCAGGAAGAGATTTACAAACAAATGTAGGCCTATGTGTATTCACCATTTGTTTCTGATTTTTATTATCTTATATTATTATTTCTGGCATTCACCAATGTTTTATTTTGTTCATCACAAAGTAAAAAATAAATTTCCCTTGTGAGTGGATAAGGGCATTCTTTCCAAAACAAGACTTGCGTCGCCTCACGAGCGACTCACGTCGTGCGGATACTCACATCGTGTGGATACTCACATCGTGCGGATACTCACGTCACGTCGTGCGGATACTCACGTCACGTCGTGCGGATAATCACGTTGTGCGGATACTCACGTCGTGCGGATACTCACGTCGTATACCCCTGGTCTAAGCAATCGAAAAAGCCTGTATGCAATACCATATACAGTATTATGCTTCTGTATTTGGAGCACTTCTGTCTGCTATTGATAACCACAACCTGTCATCGGACTGAAGAGTCATTACAAAAATCCCTTTATTCCCGCTAAGATTTATTTTTAGTATATAGATGACAAATGTTGATATTCAATCTGAATCATCAGAATGGTTGAGATTGAAATGTCAATGCTAAATCAATAATAATGTTGAGTATCATTGGAGTAGCTGTCTATTTGACAGACACACACACACACACACACACACGTACACAGAGCAGCTCAGATTATAAAGGGTGCAATTTCCACTATATCTCCACTATATTTAAGAAATAGTTTGATGCTGTTTTTTTGTTTGACATATAATTGAAGGTGTTGCAGTGATGTGCCATCTTTACATATTCTCGAATACAACTGCATTACAAGTGCTTTGAAATTTAAGTTTGAAATTGAGGTTACATAAATAACAGTCATTTACAAACTGTTGTAGTGACTTTATTTTCTGTACAAAGGTATTGTTGAAATAGCTATTACATTATCATCCCATTACAATACAACATGTCTCACTTGACCCTTGAGTTAACAAATGCATCTTTTAAGTTTGTATTACTCCATATCAATTTACACCTGCTTATGATATGCAATGCTGGTATGGACATTTTTATTCTTTAAGATATCAAAGAAATGCTACAGTCACATTCAAATTACTTAAATGTATTATTCAGCCTTGTGTAATCACTAATAATTTGCAATGCATATTGACCAATGTATTTGACCAGTCAGGGTCAGTGGATATAATGCATAATGAAATATGCCCATATCTGGTATAGCAATTAGTTATAATACATTATATATCAACAGCCCATAATGTATTATAAACATTGCTAGTCATCATGTTATGAATGTATGCATATCATTATATACATGACATTCATAGAACATTTTACTAATCTCTCTCACTAAATAGTGTTTCATATTTCCTATCATTTACAATTATTTCTATGTGATAATCACCCTTTTACATAAATGGAAAACTTTTAATTAAATTGCATTACATTGCCATTAGGGGTCGCAATTGGCTCCAATTACAATACATGCTATGCTCTAGGTCAGTGGTTTCCAACCTTTGATGTCTCATGTACTCCTTGAGCTGTTACGCCAAGGCGTAAGGCGTAAGGCGCTTGAACTTCAGAGTGGTGTAACAATTCACACCCACCCTGGATAATTATACATTAGTTGCAGCACCCGTGCATACCTAGCATACTTTTTACTGTAGCGACATTCATATGATTTTGGAAATAGTTTGTAACTTCCTAATCTTTCCACGTAGCCCCTGCAAACTGCTCAAGTACACCTAGGGGTACGCGTACCCCTGGTTGGGAACCACTGCTCTAGGCTACTGTACCCCTGGTTGGGAACCACTGCTCTAGGCTACTGATAATGTGAACATCTAAACTCACTGACGTTTTATATTAGCTTACAAAATATACCCATCCGGAATCCCATTACGTTTTACATCTTACTAACAATTTCACACATTTTCTCATGTATTATGTTCCATCAACCGTGTGCAAATGTTTACAGGCAAAAATGTAAATGTAGAGGTTTACGTTTGCGGTTATCTGCACTGCACAGATTTTACCACTGTAGAGGGCAACAATTCCAGTCTAGCAGTCAGATTCATGGTGAATAACATGTTTAAAAAATATATTCATTATTACATTATAAACATTTGCTACATGATGTTTTGTTGGAAATACAAATTGTTGCCGTATTATTCTCAGGCCAGCCGGTAAAAGAAATGTTCAGTTTTCCCATGATATGATGCTGACCAGAGCTGTAGATCCATTTCATCTCTTGCATAGTGGGGTCTTTTTGAACACAAGATACAAAAACTACTATAAATAATCCTTCCCAAAAATACACATATTTAACATTATTTTCCCAACTCCACAGACCCATAAAAAGTAAAACTTCAAGATATATTATTGAAAAGCACTTTTCCCTCAGTTTTAGAGATCATTTACAATGTCACAAGCAACATGGCCTTATTATTACTACTTTCATTTGTCAGTAAAGCACCTAAAAAGGTTATTCTGTCTCTGTAGACCCCTCACACACACACACACACACACACACACACACACACACACACACACACACACACCGCTGAGTTTGAGTGACAGGTCGTTACCAGCCGCCCACTTTAGGCCACGCCGCCCGGAAGTCAGGCGGGAGAGTCACTCTCCCCCTCCTCCCCCTGCACCCTGACGTTCACGCGGTGCCAAGCGTTGCTCAGCACTCCCCTGAGGTTCCAGATGGGGGCAACAGAGTCCGGCTGCACGTTGTAGCTGCTGTCCACCGCCTTGCAGATGATCTCCAGCTGGCGGGCGCCCACCGGCACCGGGGCCGAGAGCTCCCACAGCTTCCAGGCCCAGGCCCGGCCTGGCGAGGCGGGAGGAGCAGGGTCTCCCCCCTTGTCCTCCCCGCCCCTCAGCTGCGCGGCGCGCCACGTCTGCCCGCCGTCCAGCGACACATCCACGCGCACCACCTCACGGCCTCCGCCGCTCCAGGCGTAGCCCCTCACCGTCACCTCCCCGGGCCCCACCGCCTCGTCCTCCGTCGGCTGGGTGATGGCCGACTGCACCGGCAACTCCTGGATGGCCGGGGCCGACCGGTAGTCCACGGTGTCCCAGTCGGTGGCGGGCGAGAAGCCCTTGTAGTCGTTCTGCTGCCAGTGGCTAGGGCTCTCGCACGCGCTGACCGCCACGCGGCCCAGCCACTTGACGTTGCGGGCGCCCACCGTGCCGGGAACCACCACCCGCAGCGGGTAGCCGTGGTCGGCAGGCAGCTCCTCGCCGTTCATCTCGTAGGCTAGCAGGACGTCGCCGTCCTCCGCCAGCGCCTTGCCCAGCGGGATGGAGGCCCCATAGGCGGTGCCCGCCGCGTCGCGGTCCAGCCCCTCCAAATGCACGTGCAGCGGGACAGGGTTGAGGGCACCACCCGGCGGGCAGCCAGCCGCCAGCAGCACGTCCCGCAGCCGCACGCCGCCCCACGTGGCGTTGCCGATGGCGCCCGCGCCCCAGCTCAGCCCCTTCACGGGACGCACGCGGCTCATCTCGGAGCGGCGGTTGCCGGCGCACTGCAGCGTGGCGGTGACGCGGTGCTGGGGGAAGCGTGTCTTCAGCTCCTCCAGAGACAGAGACAGGGGCCTGGGCTGGGGCGTGCCCGGCAGTAGCACCTCCACCTCCACCTCCACCTGAAGGAAAGTAAACAAGGAGGTAGTGAAGTACGTAAGTACCTAGGTAGAACAAGTAGGTAGGAGATAAGGAGGTTGATACATAGATAAGTTAATAGGTACATTAAGTAATCAGGTAGGTAAGTAGGTATGTAAGTAAGTAGTTAAGTAAGTAGGTACCTAATTAGGTAAGTAGGTATGTAAGTAAGTAGGTAAATACATGTATTTACAGTAGGGCTGGGCGATATACCGGTATATCGTTTATATCGATATAGTTATATTATGTGTTTATTCATTACTTTTTAGATTTGTTCGTCTCTCCCTCCATGCCTGCACGTGGCCTGAGGGGTGGTCAGGAGCGAGTGACCACCAGAGAAAGCTCACGTCAATTAATGTCGCTAAAAATAAAAAATGTCACATTTCCGTTGGGTTTCCTGTTTTTTTCTCCATGCCTGAAGATTTAGGTGGGCTAAATCTTCTTATAGAAAATACAGATATATATTGTGTATTCAACCTAAATATATCGGGAAATTATTTTTTGGTCCATATCGCCCAGCCCTAATTTACCCTAATTTACAGTATCTATTTATTTAGCACCTTTCACAATAAAAAAATTTAAATCACAAAGTGCTTCACAATAAAATGTAATGCTTCAAATAAAAAAGACAAGACAAACAGCCCCCGTCTAACTAACTGTGTTCCATAAAGTCTTCCGTCAACAGACCTGGAGGCGGTAGGAGGCGGGGTCAACACGCGGCACGGGCAGGTGGTTCCTCTTGAAGAAGAGGGCGGCCGGCGTGATGTAGCTGTCCGTCAGCAGCTGTGACGGCGGCTCGCCGTTGAAGGGCTTCAGGCTGTTGACGTGCAGGGCCGGGTGGCGGGGGGGGTCCGCGGCGTAGGGGTCCGAGGTGTCGGCCGTGGACTCCTGCTGCCGCCGCTGGTCCTCTGCGCTCAGCTCTCCCACCTGGTAAACCACCACACACACACACACACACACACACACACACACACACACCTGTCAGGCTACAGGGCTCACGCAGACCACCGTTAACGGTCTCTGCACTGGTAAGTGTGTTGTTTACATATTTCATATTTTTGATTCGTTCTAATATTCTGTATGTATGTAACATGTCCCAACAGACGGCACTTCCACATTAGATTTTTTGAAAGCAGGGGGGGGGGGGGCAACTTTTCTCAGAGCAGAAGCGTTGCATTTTTGCTTGCATTGAAATGCATTATAATGCTCAATCTTGCTAGAATTCTAAACTCTTTGGCGTACATGCGTTATGTTCGAGCAATGGCAAAACTGTTGCTAATGGGACTTTTTACATGTTTACATACAGTTACTATCCAACTATAATGACGAGCAGAGGTTCAGAGGTCACTGACAACATTTCAGAACCAGTAGTCAAGTTGCTGTTTGACCAAAACGGTTTTAAGGTTTGGATTATATTGCCGACTGCTGTCTTCGCATTCTCTTGACAGGGTTTACAGCACTTTAGTTTTTGGTGCTGGTGCGAATTTTTTTTTTTTTTTTTTTTACCAATTAGAGAAACACTTAAAATTTAGCAGTGTGGTCTGAAGCTTGCGAGATGATGATGATGATGATTATTATTATTATTATTATTATTATTATTATTATTATTATTATTATTACCACTACTACTACGAGTACAGAGTTGGGGGTTTCAGCAGGTCCCCCATGAGGTGAAAAGTCTTCATTTTGGGACAGTAAGCAGTCCAGAGTTTGAGGAGCGGAGACCAGTACCTTGTACTCTGCGAGGATGTCCAGCACGTGGTTCTGGCTGTGCACGGCGTACAGGGCCCAGAAGGGCTCCAGGGCCCCACCGGCGGCCAGCAGGATCTTGTCCCCGCCCGGGTGCATGCCCACGAACTCTGTGATGTCGTAGACGCCGCCGGCGTAGGTGACCCACACGCCGTCTGCCAGCGAGCGGTGCTTGGCCACCTCCTCCTGGGTGAAGACGGGCAGAAGGGGGGCTGCGCCCGCGGCTCCGCCCACGGCAGGCAATGATGCGGCCGCTCTCTCGGCCTGCGGAGGCAGAAAACAGATGTGGTGGCAAGAGTCATGTAGACGAGAGTAGCGCAAACGGATGTTTGACATTTTCAATCATCACGTGATCCACAGAGACGCAGAACAGTTCCAGGAAGTGCATGGCGGCCATTTTAAAAGGATAAATACAACAGGGTAACCCCAGGGTTCTCAAAGTTAAATTAAATACTTTTTAAGGCCTTTATAAGAGGATATTAAGTACAAGGTAAACTTCAATTTCTGGTAATGAATTAATGCATCGAAATACTCTTAAAATATTTTATAGCTTCTAGAAATCGCAGTTAACTTCCGGAACTGTTATGAAGTTCCACGATCAGCCAAACTACTGCAGTGGTCTTTCCCGTGGCTGTATACTGCTTTTCCAACCTTGGTGGCCACTCAAAGCGCTTTAATGCAGAGGTCTTCAACCCTAGTCTTGGGGGACCCCTGTCCTGCATGTTTTAGATGTCTTCTGCTAAGCCCCCCCCCAGTACTATAAGATGTGATTTTAGATCTTCCTATTTTTGTCTCAATTCTAAACATTTTGCTAGCAGACATGTAGTCTGTGTTATTGACAGCTTGTGTGTGTTTTGAGGGCAAAGTTAAAATCAGACCCAGAGGATATAGGTTTGTATCGTAGTGTGCGAGTTGTTAAAAATTGTGACTGAAGATTTTGAGAAATAACTCATTGTTCCAGGAATTGTGTGAAAGCAATTGAGGAAAAACTAATATTTGCTGTTGAAAGCGATGAACATGGGCTTGTCTTTTGACTCTGCCCTTAACGCCACTGAGTCACTTAACAAAAGGGAATGTCTCTTCTAACCTGGGTGTGGCGGAGGCCGTAGGCCAGCACGACTCCCGTCCCGGCAATAAGCCCCACCAGCCCATGCCTCCAGCTGGGCCCGGGCGTCCCCCGGCACCGGTCCTCCTGCCCGCTCCCTCTGCCTCTCCACAGACGTACCGCGCTCAAGGCAACCGCCGGCGCCGCTCGCATACGCCTGGGAATTACACATGGCGGCCATTTTATCCCATACTAATACGTTTTTTTTTAAAATTATTATTATTATTATTATTATTATTATTATTCTACTACTACATATTTATATAGCACTTGTCTAGGTACTCAAAGTTGCTTTACAAAAGGAAAACAAAAGTAAGGGTAAGCTATTACGCTCTGAAAAAGGTGTAGTCTGATAGTTGTAAGATAATACACCTCTTTTTGTCTAATTCACCAAATACGTCCTCTCATTTCGCTATCTTTGCGTTCTCCGTGCGTGCTGAAAAATACAAATCTAACTTTCACACGGCCCTGGCTCCGTAAATGGGAACATAAACAGAGTGGCAAGAAAACACTCCACAACAATAAATGCCCTTTTCTTCGCAATGCGTTTCATTGTGTGGGGGGCGGAGTTTGTTTGGATTTGAGCTTGAAGTTAACAAGCCTTCTCGAGAATGACACTGCCTTTAATCTAAATAAATAAATAAATAAGCAAACTCTTATAAATGTTAGGTCTTTTATTATTAAGCTATTAGCAAATATCTTTGAGTTAGCCCTGCATTGAGACGCTGCTGTCATGCCAACAGAATGTTTTCTGCTTACAACTGCCGATAAATGACCTCATCTACTGATAAACGCAGCCTACGAATGTTGATTTGGCTACATGTGTCATCTGAAAGCTGTAAATGTTTGGGGGAAGGACAGACGGTACACGGTCACAAGTGTTTTACAACATCCGCATGCAAATGTTTAGCCACCGTTAAAGTATTTAAGTTCAGTGTCTTTTCCACATTGTCCCATGCGGGACTGAGAAACAGACGGCCATTGCTACTGTCCAAAACCATATCCATTCAAATATGTTCAAATTAAGCCATGGGCATGTTGTGTACATTGTGTAAAATAAAATAAAAAGGCTAAAATAAATGCAACAAACATTGATAAATTATTGCAACATACATTTCAGTAATTGCACAGTACAATGCATTAAATATTGACAGGCTATGCATACAATATATAGATGATAGGTAGCCATTTATATGCAAATCCTAAAACACAATGATGTATTCACAAAGTTTAAAAAAAAAAAAAGTAAAAAGTATAATTCCACTAATTAAATACTGAACCAGAAAACTGTCTGGCCTGCATCTTCGTATCATGCTCCAGAATATCAGGCGCCTATCACATCAATCGAGAAGGTGCCAGTAGGTAATACGGAAGCTCTACGATAAGGACGCCATGCTGGGTAATGATTAACGTCAGCAGCCCACCAATCTAATCTAAAACAGTAGCATCACCCAGGTCAGAGGACGACAGAGGGTATTTATTTTAGCCGTGCTAAGCAAACAGTTTGTTTCTACCTTTGAGTTCTGAGAGGTCCCACGCGAATCAGGCTCTGACAGCGCTGTAAAAACATCTTCACATGGGTCTTCTGTGGACAAAATAGGCAGAAATGTACAATAGAACATAAGACTAACTCCTGCTGATATTTGACTAAAAGACGAAGAAGCTATGTTGTAAGGTCATATTCAGCAATACTTAATGAAAATAATTATTGTCCAAACTGGAGAAAATTGTTAATTTGATGAGAATTCTGCCCTACAAGGTCATAATTACACTGGACAGTAATTTCATATCAGCCCAAATATCAGAATTGATTGTCAGAATAGGAAGAAATCCTGTTCTGCTGAAGTAGAAACCAGTCAACCGTGTGTAAACTGCTTTAGAACAAAATGTCCAGTGAACCTTAGCCTCAGACTGGTGGCCAATCAGCGTCGTACTGTTAGCTATGGGTCACAACTGGAGTTGAAAACCACAATGGCGCGGTCCTACAGAAGTTAACGTAGTAGCCTAGATGGTACAACATAGCATCAGGCTTTATTTGAATTGATTAGAAGAACAAAGACTTTTCTCAATGGAAAATGAGTTTTCACTCCTTTCTGTTTCTACTGCAAGAGTAGATAACAACAGACTCTGCTGGTTCACAGCTTCGTCCAATCACCTGCCAAGTATTTTTTGAGCTCACCTACCCTTTATAAACAGTTTAAATGTACGCCGCCCCAGGTGTCTTAACAGACAGGATATCTGGCATGCCAGGGCAGGTTAGGGGAACTTACCTACGTCGGCTACACTTTTCACTTTAAAAAGAACAAGAGGATATTTTCAAACTTTGTCAGCCCCTGTTCTCATCTGACCAACCAACCGTTACTGTAGTTCAAAAGCTAACCAAGATTAGCCTATGTTATCTCTATAGGTTAACTAGTACAGTTTGTGAGCCATAATACCCCAAACAGAATACTGTAATTGGATCAATGAGATTACACATGTACTGTAAACACAGGGCACTAATTCCTCCAAAAACGTAATACATAAATAGAAATATGTCAAATGAACTTAATCCTTTATAATAATAGCTATTATTATAAAAGAATAACAAAAATAAAATTAAGTAGTTAAATAATAACTCAAAACAACCATGATAGAATCTACATATATTAAATAAAATATCTGATAAAAGATGATGTGGCTACTTCTCCCTAGGACCAAATAGCTTTAAATGTTTATTACAATTTTGGACAGGAGATTAACAATTATTAGTTAAAGCCATCAGCTTCTCATCAGATAATCAACTGTGAATGAACTCCTATGATAACCCTGAGTAATAAATGCATTAAATTAAGTAAAATCGAGATGTGCTTCTAGCAAGCAAACTCAACTGCAAACCAAACTTCTTGCTTTTGCAGATTCTCACCAAGGAGGCAAAATATTCCGTTTCTTGGTCTACTGATCTACTATATGTTTCTACTACAGTACAACACAATACTCGTTAGTTGTAGTGTTCACCATACCCTTTTATGATGTAATATTATAATGTCTACAGTAGCTAAACCTGATCGTTACTCCATGTATGATGAGTGGTCAAATGACAAATACAATTTTCTGATAAAAATCTATCGCACTTATTACGTGTAATTGTGCGTAATTGTTTCTTTCATTGGATATGGCTATGGGTTGATTTGCTTTCATAATGAACAAATTAAGTAGTGTCAACCTTGATCGAATGTGAACATTCCTGAGTAAATCACATCTGTAAATGTAGAAACTGACGACACGTGGGATTACTTTATACTTCCAGTGAAATATAAGGAAAACTGGCACTCGCATGTCATTAGTTAGCTAATGTAGCAGCTGTGCTAGGCTCTCTGTGCTACCGTGCTTGCTAGCTTACACACAGTGGACAACTTGTCGCACATCGAGAATGTTCGCGAGATTGACAAAAAAACAGGCGTTTATATCACAGCCAAATAGGAGCAAAAGTACTCACTTCAAATGTGATAACTACTTAGTAATGTGACAGTTCCTCGTCTCAGATATGTCTTTTTTTCCTGCAAACTGGATGGACGATATTCACTTTACGTGTCGCCGGTTCTGGCAAGCGATGCTGGCAAGTGACAACATTGTTCAGCTGAAGGCGCGTTCAAAACATCTCTGAAATGTGAACACGGGGAGTTTGTTTTAGCCGGGGAGGGGCCTTGCACCGGGTTTTCTGGGAATAGTCATTTCTTATCTTACTTATCTTATTATCTACTATCTTATTAACAACAATGATAACAAAATTATATATATTGGAGGATATAAAAAGTAATATCCTCCAATGAAGAGTTCAGATGCAAAAACAAAGTTAATTTGACATATTTCTATTTATGTATTACGTTTTTGGAGGAAATTACTTTTTATTCAGTGACACACTGAAAAGAGTGAACCCATATATGGAAACCTAATAAATATAGCTGTTTTAAGTTATTAATTGCTACTTTTTTCAGGTGGACTCATATGTTGTGTATTAGCATGGTGGAGGTTCCTTGCAAGTTCGGGGCTGCATTTCTGCAAATGGAGTTGCAGATTTGGTCAGTATTAATGTTGTCCTCAATGCTGAGAAATACAGGCAGATACTTAATTCAACACCATCAGGGAGGCAGGATTGGCCCCACATTTATTCTGCAGCAGGACAATGACCCCAAACATACAGTTAATGTCATTAAGAGCTATCTTCAGCATAAAGAAGATGATGTCCTGGAAGTGAACATTAAATATTGACTTGATTTAGATGCATCTCCTATTCATTCGCTGCATCTTGTTAATGGATGAAAATGAACTAGTAGCACCTTCATTTTTTAAAGAATTCTTACAGTATTTTTTCTACACCTGCTTAAAATGCATGTGCGTGTGTGTGTGCATGTGTGTGTGTGTGTGTGTGTGTGTGTGTGTGTGTGTGTGTGTGTGTGTGTGCGTGTGTATGTATGTACAGAAATAATGTAACTGCCCGATCAAATAATATTCAACAAATTATATTGTCACTATCCTTTTAATCTATCATATTAGTTTAATTTCAAATAGCTTTTCATTTTAAGTGTTTTATTGAAAACTTTATTTAACTATTTGAGAGTAGTCCTAAAAGTAATAATATATATTTTTAAATATCTGATTATACTATTTTAGCTGTAACTGTAATGGATTAGGCAGTTACTGTTTTTTGTTGTTGTAATTAGTTACTTCCTGATTAAGTTTAACTGGCCAAACAGCCTAATCATTGACAATTTGGCAAAGCCAGACATGTCAGCATTAGATGGTACCTTTCTGTGCCAACTGAAAAATGTGCTGCTCTGTTGTGGACACAAAAGCCTGTTTGAACTCCCGTGAGAATGTCCTGTCTGCAGCTGTTTTACATCCCTTCTCCAGATAATAGAGACCCCAGGCTATGGGGCTATCCCTTCTGCAAGCCTACACGCATATTTGTTAACTTGTTTGTCTAAGTTTAACATAAATAAACGTAATAAAAATATATCAATGTGCTGAAGAAGGCTAGAACGGTTAGATATTGAGGTGGGCCAGTTTATAAACAGTAAACTCCAAGCCCGTATTATACGTCAGGATACTGAATCCAGCTGCACACTTTCCCGGAGGCAAGCGCTTACTTGGCAACTTTCATATAATTCTTTAGACGTGGATCATCGTCTGACTCATCCTCGGTCGTCGGACAGCTTAAAAACTGCAGGAGTAGACCTATACTCGAAGTCTTGCTAATGCTATTGCCCTTGTCCTGCTCGTCCTGCTTGAAGCCGGCGAAGGTTCTGTTTCGAAAGACTCGGCGCTGGGCGGTGTAGGCTGTTTGAAGTCTAGAAATGGACTTGCAACAACTGACGGTGCTTCTGGCGGTCACATACTGCGCCTCCGCAGCGGCAGCGGTGGTCGATTGGATCGAGTTAAAGGAGGCAGGGGTAACTGCAGACATGATACAGCCTACTGTTTGAACAAATCACATAGTTTGTTTATAATGAGCTGCTTTTTAATGTTATTGTAGCCTATTTTAATAGATCCACAGTTTGCAATGTAGGCTATGCTGCATGCTGATATTTTCTGGACAATTAATTGATACAAATGCTAAACTTGTTATCGCGTCGAATGTTTACTGATACTCCAGGAACGCTATACTTTTCTCCCCAACCCAACTTATTGCTTATGTGTGTAGGCGTGTATCCTAGAAAATGTGTAATAAAATGGTTGTGGCCATATATAGTGGTTCCCAACTTGGAGGCGCTCAATTGCTTTGAGGTCAAACATGAATTCAAATGTTTGACTCTAATTTAATTGCTAAATGTATACATTTGAAAACGTTATAAAAACCATATGCATTGCCAAGGCCCGTCTAATAATTATTTTGCCTAATAACGACAGAATAACTTAAGCAGTAGGCTAATTCTTACTCAAATAAATGTGCACGTTATTTGCCCGCGGTCGATAACCGCTGGTTCATCACAAGTAGTGAGGGTGGGGTGCCTAGGTGAAAACCGGTAAGTGCGCCGCGCTCCGCAGCGCGCATTCTAGAAACAACCGCAACGATGGTTTTATCCGTTAAAGGATGAGTATGTCATCTTGGAAAAAAATGTAATTTAGCCAGATTTTGAAAGATACAATCGAAAAAAAAGCACCGCCCCTTGCCCCAGTCATCCAACCATCTGCATGCCTTCGGTAGAATCCGCGGTCACGACAGTGCACAATTAAGCAGAGTACGCGCAAGAACGTAGCTCACGCAGACAGACAGTTAGGCCAGATAATCGCTGAGTTCCATCCGAACTTTATGACTGTGTGCGGTTTTCTCATTCCTGCGACTCTCATGGATGACGGATATTTCTAATCGTATTGTCAGAGCATTTAATTTAGTCATTGCTATCGGTGTGTGAAGAGAATTTCAAGAAATGACTAATTGTGCTTCTGAAGCAAATTACATACTCATCCTTTAAGCGATATTATGGAACACAAACCAATGAGTGTAGGCTAGGCCTTTGTCTATATGACCTATAAGTTAATGTTGCAAACAGATGCGATGTGTTCATGAATTCCTCTCAGGACTATCTGAAGAAGTACGGCTACTTGAGCAACCCTGACCCCCAGGACGAAGCATACCTAGAAGATGTATATGAGGGGCTTAGGTAAGACACTATGTCCCTCATGGGGTGAATTATTCATGTCAATGAACAAGGAAAGCCTGGCAGAAAAAGTGTAATAAGCTTTCAGTTACAAACATAATTCTTTTTGGGCTATTTTAATAAAAACATTGCATGATATTCATCCCATACATGTACTTATTATTTATGTTTATTTATTATTAGTGTTATTTACACTGGATATTATATACAGCTATACATCATTATGTAGGCCTATTTAAAAGGAATAAGTCCACTTCACATACCTTGGAAATGTAACCCACAACCTTTCCCTGTAGGCTGTTCCAGAGGGTCAGCAATATACCCGTCACAGGCGAGATAGACGAGTCCACCCTCACGATAATGAGACAGCCCCGCTGTGGGATGGAAGACCCTTTTAACAAGAAACTACATAAATACAGAGCCGTGGGTGAGTGGGCGGACATCTTTTTAGGGACATTAAAGAATATGCCTATAGCATTTCTGTATGGAGTGCTTCAGTGTAACCATTCAGGGATTTCCTACATTATACACAGCAGGTTACAACTTATTATGATTGGTTTAAGATGATTAATTGTGATTAATGATGTGTGGTCTGTACAATGTTGGTCTGATTGTCATGGGTGGTGGTGTGATGTTTGCTGTAGAGCGTTATTGAACTGATGGGGATGTGCAGTACATCTGTGACGGTACCATGGTAACAACATGCAAGCATTTGTGTCTTTTAGCTCGTTGGGGCAAGAAGAGCCTGACTTACCGCATATACAACTACACGCCCGATATGTCAAAGACCAGGACCAAGGCTGCCATCCGCTCTGCCTTCCAGTACTGGAGCGACGTCGCTCCCCTCAGCTTCAGAGAGGTGGAGTATGGAAGAGCAGATATAAAGATTTCCTTCCATAAGAAAGATTCGTGCCCTACTCCGTTTGACGGGCGAGGTTTGTCTCCCATGTCCCTGTGCATTTCAGTAATTCACACTGTCCTCCATCAGGACTAATATAACACATTGTCCACCTTTAGGACTAATAGAACACACTGTCTACCATCAGGACTAATATAACACATTGTCCTCCATCAGGACTAATAGAACACTGTGCTTGCGTTCCTTTAAGGCCAAGTACTCGCCCATGCTGAAATGCCAGAATCGGGTGTTGTCCATTTTGATGAGGATGAGTTCTGGTCGGAGGGCACACACTATGGTACTAACCTCCGCATCATAGCGGCCCATGAAATAGGGCATGCTCTGGGGTTAGGCCATTCTCAGTACAGCACGGCCTTGATGGGCCCGGTCTACTCTGGTTACAATGCCAACTTCAAGCTGCATACAGATGACATAAGAGGCATCCAGGCTTTGTATGGTAAGTGCATTGATGCATTATGAAAATGTCTATAACCCCTATACCTTCCCCATAATAACAGTACCTGTGCTCGCCGTTTATCACTTTGTAAAGAACATATTAAATTACCTAAAAGGTATTGATGGTTCAGAAGCATCCAGAAAGATCAAAGCAGTCCAGGAAGAATTTGTTCTTTAACTTTAAAGCATTACATTTATATTTACGGCATTTAGCAGACGCGTTTATCCGAAGCGACTTACATGTAGTACATGTGTCATTAGTTGGACAGGTCTTACATGTAGTACATGTGTCATTAGTTGGACAGGTCATACATGTAGTACATTTGTCATTCGTTGGACAGGTCTTACACCAGAAATTGTAAGCAACCAATATTATGTCAGAATAGTTACAGCATTTTGTCATCAAGTCTACTACCATGTCAGTATATAATTAAATCATCCAACAAAGTTCGTAGTGGCCTGAATATAAAAGTTCACAATACTAAAGTGCTGAGTACATAAGAGCAGCATAGTTTTTGTGTTACTGTTTTATTAAGTTTTTATTAGAGTAGAGAGAAAAATAAATAATGTTAGCATTGAGTGCTAGGAGGTGGAGAGGTTAGTCGAGGTGGATCGTGAAGAGGTGTGTCTTGAGTCTTACGGAAGATGGGTAATGTTTCAGCAGTCCTGACTGTTGCTGAAAGCTCGTTCCACCATTGCCATGCCAGGACCGAGAACATTCCAGAATTCGATGAGCTTTGTTATGAAGATCTTTTCTGTGTTTCTTTTGTATTTCTCAAGCCTACTGTACATGAATCTGTCACAAACCACACTCTCCTGACCCCACGTAGGTAAACGCCAGCCAGGTGCAGCAGTTGGCCCGACCGCCCCATATTCCCTCCCCACAGAACTCACCCCAGGTAATGAAGGGGCCGTCCCAGACCCCTGCACGGCCAGACTGGATGCTGTTATGTTGGGTAAGATACGGCTCCTCCTCTGACCAATGCAACATTCACTATAGTGGAAGCCCACTGACACTATTGTACAGCTCTAACCAAATATAGTATTAGTATCATCCAGAGCCATGTAAACAGAGAGTTGTGTCATCTCCGTTCACTCCAATGGACTATTTTTTTCACAGTAACAGAGCCTCAAAATAGTTCCCGGAAGTTAGTCTGAATACCAAAAGTACCGTATAAATTCTATTTTAAATGTAAAAGATGCATTTATTGACTACTAATTCGCAAAAAATTTAATTATTTAGTTATTTAAAATGTAGTTATATATATACACACAAATTGCCCACCAAGCACTTCCTGGAACTATTTTGCCATAGGTTTCACCTCTCCATGACCCATGTGACCGTTGAAAATTTATTTTGAACTTCAGTTGGCGTAACTCTCTTCTTTCCATGGCTCTGGTATTCTCAAAAGACAACACTGTTTTCTTACGCAGTTGCATAGCAACTAACTGTCAAAAGACTAACTTTTTCTTACATATTTCTATGCATTTGCATAGCAGCAGGGTGCAATAAAAAGTATCTAATTATTTTGTGTCCAATCAGGTCCTTGGGAGAAAACCTTTGCTTTCAGCGGTGATTACGTGTGGACAATATCAGATCTGGGACACAATAAGCCTTTGAAGATAAACACGTTGTGGACAGGACTCCCTGGAGGCTTGAACGCAGCCGTGTATTCTCCGAGGACCAACAAGGCCTATTTTTTAAAAGGTACACTTCTTTGACATAAAGGTGGAGTCAGCGATTGTAATAAAATTGGCATTGAAGGGAGAGGTGTTTTGTTTTGAGTTCAAATATCTATAATCTTTCTGCAGCATTGTTGCTACTTTCTTTAAACGTAATCTGATTCGTCAAGCTCCGGCTCTACGATTTGCTTTGAAAATTCGACCCAATTAGCTATCAGGCTTCAGTTAGATGGAAAGTGCCTGTGATTCAAAAATATGGGATTTGTTCTTGTCCTGTGTTCCAAAATCACCTTCAAACATTTGTTATGATTAGTTAGATGAAGTGGTCCAGTTGCCTGCTAATGGTTTGATTGACAGCTGCCAGTTCCCACTCATAAAGTACATGGATTGAGCTTGCCATGTAAGGATGGCAAGGGGTAAAACCTAATCAAAATGACACATAATGGGTTTACAGGGGCTTTCACTTAGCAGTGTTGGTCTTCATAGGTCATCAGGTCTGGAGGTATACCCGGTTCCTGCTGGACTATGGCTACCCCAAACTGTTGAGACAGATCCCCCCTAACATCGATGCAGCCTTGTACTTAAATAGGAACAAGAAGCTGGTCTTCATCAAGGTACGCTAATCCAAAATGCACACTGCTATTTATAAAGGCATATGTACGGTTTTCGTATTGTTTTCATGGAAAGTAAACCAATGTCTTGTCACACAGGGCTCAAGTCACTGGCAGTGGGACGAGATGAAGCACAGTGTCTTGTACCCTAAGCCCCTTTCGAGGCTTTTCAGCGGGGTGCCTTCCAGTCCGGATGCAGCGTTCACCTGGACCAATGGCAAGGTGTACTTATTTAAGGCAGACCAGTATTGGCGTGTGAATGACCAGCTGGCTGTAGACATAGGCTACCCACTCAGTATCAAGAGGCATTGGATGCAATGCTGATAGTGAACACTAGAGGGCAGCAAATAACAGGTCCAGAACCATACACTGAACAACACAACACAAAGCCAGTTCTGTCAGTTGCTGTGAACAGTTAATTCACGCTTTATAAATACATGTTGACTCAAACTGGCAGTTGTGTAAATGTAATTGAAAAGGAGAGTGTTTCCAGATGACTGGGCTTTGTATCTTAAGAAAATAAGCAACACTTTTATTTTTATTTCCAGGTGTGTCCAACACACCAAGTAGCCTCCTCTCCCTCCAAAGTAGTTTGCTTATGTGAAGACATGCAAGCGCCTGTTCCTTATGACCTCAGAAGAGCCTCAATGGAGGCTTCAGGACTCTTTCTTCCAGATGTTTTGCTTTCTCCTCTAACATGTTATGATACCTTTGTTTTTCATTGGAGTTACTGTGCCTCAGTTATTTTATGACTCACACTGGTTTGTGACAAATCACGTAACACAAAAAAATACTGTTTTATACTTGTAATATTCAACTTTTGTAAGAATAAAACTTAGCCTTGTTTTGTTGGAAATGTCTAATTTTCCCCAACATATTTGATGATGGAAAGATTCTAGAGGATTCTGTTTGCATGCCAACAACACTACTATGGCAACAAAATGGAACCTTTCCTCTGAGCTCTGTTGAGTAGGCTATGTCAGTTGCTACTTGCTCAAACATTGCCGTTTATAGCATTGACTAATAAATATAATTGTTTCTGTATCAAAGAGACTTTATTATTGCATTTCTATGAACAAGTATGTACAGATGAATGCCACCACAGATCAGTTTCTGACTGCCTGCACAAGTAATTAAACAACATATAACACCTTGATAGCTATTAAAACCTCTGCAAATTAACGAATGTGCAGTTTCATTTTCCTTTTACATGTTTAATCATTCTAAATATAGCTGATCATAATATAAATTAAGTTTAAAATACTAAACAGGTATACTCAGTATAACATTTAAAAAACATCCCATAAATGCTGCTTCACCTATAGAATTATAATTCTTCTAATAAAATATTTTGTTAAAAGCTCTTCTGAATGCTATTTTCATGTTTTTGCCTTATTTCTTATCATTTTTATGGTTCTGCATCTGGCTCCTGTTATCTATCGTGTAATACGTTTCTCCCTCGTCTCTAGTCCTCTAAAAAAACATTGATACACACAAAGCTGACATAAATATTCGGGAAACAGACCAGAAAAACAAAACTGTTAATACAGCAAATACTGTAACACAAAAATTTTGCTGATGGCTTCCATAGTCATGCCCGTTCACAGACACACATAAACCAAACATATTTCAGGCATGTATTTAATGTATTCAGCTATAAAAGAGAGGAGCAAAGACTAAAGAATATGAAAAATGAAAGACTTCCAATTGTTAGTCTGTATTCTAGTGTGCTCTCCACTCTCTCTCTCCCATGGTGGTGTCAACGGTGTCCATATAAACCGCAGCTTCTACAAGCTCTACATCGGTCCCGTTCACAGTGTCCTAGGAGACGTACGCAAGGAGAGGCACGCCACACCCTGTCAATCAACGCCAGCCGTCCATCAACGCGGCCTCTCCGTCCCACACTGTGGACAGACACGAGGCCCATCCTCAGACCCTGGCGACGGGCGTGGTGGGCGTCAAGGGCACTGTGGAGCCCGTCTCGTAGTCGAAGTCGATGGCAGCGTGGCTGGCGGCGCCCATGCTGCTATGGGAGGTGCCGGTGCCTGTCTGCCGGTCGCGTAGACTTTGCAGGTAGCTCTGCAGAGGAGGAGAGAGGAGGAGAGATGACAGGCGATCAGGGAGAGAGAAAGTCGGAGATAACTTGGAGATAACTTGGCAGAATGGCGGCCACCTCTGGTCACGACATGGAACTGCACTGTGTGTTTTCGACAGCGCACGTGTCCCTTTTAGACTTCTAGCCATGCTTTTAATACATTACATCATTTTCCTATAACATACATACTAACTGCACGCTGCTATTCAGAATCTCCACTCCATTGCCGCCACACAGTGGATTGCTATTCTGCTCCTGGGAAGAAGGTCACTGTAGTGGATACATCTTTGTTTTTCCCACTTTGGTGGCTGAGCAATAATGTCTTTGACCTCACTTTCAGGCCCAGGCTGTGGCAGACATGGCTCCTGTCTTCTTCTGTGTTAATCCTTGATTTATCTTTGTAATCTTTATTTTTACTTACGTGTATACTTTGAGTGTTGTACTCATTTAGATTTTTCAAATAAATAGAGCCTTGATTTGGACAACATTTCGGTTCAGCCTGGATTACTTTGCAAGTGAAGCGTCAGACATTATTGCTCAGCCACCAAAGTGGGAAAAACTAAGAAGTATCCACCACAAAAACACAGAATTATCAATTAACACAGAAGAAAACAGGAGCCTGGGCCTGGAAGTGAGGTCAAAGACTATCTTCCTGCTCTGGCCACCTCCCAGGTAGCAACTCCTGCCCTTATATTGCAGATGGCCCATCCGGCCACTAGAGGGGGTTAACTCAAAACAACAAATATGAGACAGTGCAAAAGTATAACACTTATTTTTGGCTCCTACAGTCACTGTCTCAGCGGTTCTCAACCTGTGAGTGTGGGTGAGACTGACCGGTGCCAGTAGGTCCCCCGCGTAACGTTTGACCGGGGTGGCTTTGCGACGGAACGTGCCTTCCTGCCCACCTGCCTGCTGAAGCCTCCTGGCGTCCTTCTCCCTGATACGCATGAGCTGCACCCTCTTCTGCCTCCTGCTGATGACGACTGAGAGAGGGGAGGAGGGGAAGGGGAGGAGGAGGAGGAGGAGGAGGGGAGGAGGGGAGGAGGAAGAGGAGGGGAGGAGAGGAGGAGGAGAAGGACGGGAGGAGGAGGAGGAGGGGAGGAGGGGAAGGGGAGGAGGAGGAAGAGGAGGAGGAGAAGGAGAGGAGGAGGAGAAGGAAGGGAGGAGAGGAGGAGGAGGGGAGGAGGAGAGGGGGGGAGGCACAAGCAAAGAGAGAGAGCTTCATGGTCTGACTCCTCATCACATGACTCGTAGCACCTTGAAAACAAGGTAATTACAGCGGTCAAAGCTAAAATATGAACACAGACATGAAGCGAAACAAAAAGAGGATTCATATCGTGACATGAATGTTTTATGCGCTTCTGTATTCGGCCATGTTGTCTGGAAGGAACTGAAATTGAAAGTCTACTTTTTAAATCTGTCTAACTTATAATTTAGCCTGAGAAAATCATGGTGTGACATGATTTATGTATTGTAACCAAACTGTCTTTGACACTATTATGCCACTCCCACTTAAATAAACGGTGAACTGAAGGTAGCAAACAATGGCAAACGTGTTAACATTTTTAAACAGTTTTCCATTTTCTTTTACATCGCTGTGAATGTTTGCAAACAAACATGGACGCTGAGCTAAGGTCTAAATCGAACAACTACATTAAATTAAAATGCACATAAGATTTCAAATGTAAAAGAAAAAAATAAGCTTGTTCGCCTCAGTTTGCTGAAATTGTATCAAGTTCCATAGCGAACTGGGTTTTTGTCCGCAGGGCCCTGAAATATGTATTCTAATGTTGAAACCCGTCCTTACTTATTTTAGCCAAACTTCCTCTTAGGTGTGACATCATCAGGTGTGACATCAATTATGGATAGTAACCAATTATATTCCATTCTATAATGCCACTCCCACATACTGTATATATAGCCAATCACATTAGGGCATGCTTATAGAGCTAACTGAACCAGAACGCCCCCATCAGCACCGTGCTCACCCTCGGTGTGGGAGAAGCCGTTGTCCGTGAACCTCCACTGGACCAGGACCCCCATGACGCTCAGCGTGGGCCACACCCCCAGGATGACCCAGCTGTACCAGCAGAGCGGCGTGGCGGGCGTCAGCCGCAGGCAGTCCTGCACGTGCCCGGCCAGCGCCAGCAGCTCCACGAAGTAGTCGGCGCAGGCTGTCATGACGGCGGCGCCGAACACGCCGGTGGACAGCATGGTGAGCGGCCGCTGCCACTGCAGCGCCAGCACGGCGCACAGCATGCCCGCGCCTAGCAGCGCGCCCAGGGGCACCCACAGCGAGCTGGGCGTGTAGTACTGCTGCGTCACCAGCAGGGCGGCCACGGCGAGCAGCAGGCCCAGGAGCAGGCCCGTCATGAAGAGGCCCACGCTGCGCACCAGCATGGTGACCAGGCCGCACAGCAGGCCGATGCCCAGGCCGATGCCCGCGCTGACCTCCACGCTCAGCTGCGTGTCCAGCACGCGCTCCTTGTGGCACAGCAGGAAGATCACCACGGAGCCGAACATGAGGCCCGACAGGAACATGACCGCCTTGAAGCAGCGGTAGCCTGGGAGACGGGACGGATGGAGAACATGACCAGGATGGCGTTAAAGGCGGGTGTGAGTGCAGCTCGTTAGTTTGGCTAATGCTAACTCTAGCTGAGGATCTTAAAACAACTTAGTTATTAAATGAAATAAACATTCTTAACCCTCGCGCTGTCCTAAGGCATTTCAGAAGACTAGCAGCAGAGGGAGCAAACCGCGGAATGTCACATGTCCGTGTTGTGGTTGCTGCCCTCTACTGGCAAGTGCACCGGGTCATTTTGACCCATAGGACAGCGCGAGGATTAAATAAAAAAAATGGCTGTAGCAGCAGGGTTAGTCAATTCTCCACCACACTTGCTAACTCGAATCAAAACTCCCTCTGAAGCGCTGCACAACATGCACTGGAACGCATCGCAAAGCCAAACAGCATTGTTATGGTGAGCGGTGTTCGCCACTTTGTTTATGTTCCTATTTACGGATTATCCAATATGGAGTATTGGATCATTTTTTCAGCACGTGCAGAGAACAGTAAGCTAGCGAAATATTTGGTGACGATAACAAAGTGTTTTATCTTTCAATTAGCTTACAATAGCTAGACAATAGACTATACCGTTAACAGTAAATGTGTACACTTGAAAAAGAATGACTATTTGCTGATTTTTCTGTTGTTCACAGATGCGGTTGCCTGGAAATTTGGGAACGCGATTGCGGTGCATAAAGGCCAACGTCCACTGGCAGTGACTGATGCTTGTCAAGAGACGCCAGAGCTCATGAGGTAGTTCTTTTTGGTAGTTTGGTAGTTCTTCTCGATGCCAAACGGTGGCTTCTGACGCGTGTCGATGCCGGGGTTTAGAACACGCTTCTATTTCTTGAGAGTCAATGCCATAAAAATGCTTTGGGTCTCTGTGGATCTTTGATCTACCTCATCAGTTTGTCTTAATGTTTTGCACGTTATTAAACGTGCATTCCTTCATGTGCCAGTGGGCGTGGGCCTTAAAGCTACTATAAGGCTAAAACCTTTCAAAGAAATAAAAGCCTGTTTCACAGAGATGATCTCTTAATCTTTCCTGCCCATTCATGAAAGCATTTCCATATGCATTTCCTAGAATGACATTGGCAGTGAATTGACAGTGGTGGCACCACCCATGTGTCTGATTACTGTAGGTGTTGCCAGAATGATCTAAACTAAGGCGTGTCAGATTACAGCTAGAACTATGCATATGGACACAATAACAACAATCCCTGTGCCGAATCCATAATGAGATCAAGACCGAGTGAAGTCATTTTACTGGGAAATGATTCTTATGCGTGTGTGAAGTGTGATCATCTACAATGAACCTCCACACTGAGTTCCACATTGTGGAGGTTGCTGATTGATGTGTTTTGGATTTGAATAAAGGCCTCTGCTAGTTTAATTTCTCCAGCTACTTTCCTAACACTCATAAAACTGTCACGGAGGGCTGATAGGGAGGCTCCTATCGGCCAAGTCTGGTGTTGCCGGCTGCTCTCCTCCTCACCAAAGAAGCAGTAGATGACTCCAAACAGGCAGCACATAGAGCAGATGACGGCAGGGATGATCTCATAGTTCCTCTCGATCTCCAGGCTGCAGATGTCGGCCTCGGCCGTGCCCGCCTCGGTCCCGCCAGAACCTTGCCCAGCGGGGTCGGCCATTCTGGAGGGGCGGGGCGTTGTCAGGTGGACACTTGATGAGACACGGGTGTTGACTGTTGCCAAGCGGGGGCGAAGGGGGGTTATCTGAAGTCCATCTGGGCAGCTCACTCACGGTCCTGCAAGCGTGAGGGAACGATCAGGGCAATGCCAGAGCCACAACCTTGAAATATAAATATATATAGATATAATAAGACACTTTATATGTATAGAACATTGCATACAAGAGCTGCAGCTCGAAGCAAAACAGAAAAAACTCATATTAAATGAAAGTCGATTTTAAAACAGGGGTCATATGTTCTTGGGTAGTCAAGGTACTGCAGGTCTGAGCAATCAAAAAGATGCTGGTTCGATCCCCCTGCCTTTTGGCTACGTGCCGAGGTGTCCCTGAGCAAGAAGGCTCCAAACCGTATCTGTGCGTTGGATGGCGCCGTGCATGGCTGACGTCACCGTGAACGGGTGAACGCACTGTACAGTGATGGGCGGCGATGTTCTTTGCTCTTTGAGCGTGGCCGTGTGGGAAAGAAAAAGCACTACATGAATGCAGCCCCTTTACATCTGCCGGAGGTCTGAGCACAGACTGCACCATCTAAGAGTCGACAGGTTGTCTGCCCTAACGCCTCCTCCGCAGGTCTCTGAGTGTGAAATCTTCAGGCCAACTGTGATTTTTCCCTATGGAGATATTCTCTACACATAACACACAGGTACCCTACTCAGTGCAGCCATGTATAGTCTAATCCACATATACATTAGGCTTCTGTGGATTTAGATAGAAATAATAAACATCCAACCATAAGATGATGCCTTAATGCAGACAGCAGCAAATTAAAAAGAAATCTCTGAAACACAATTAAAATATGATCACCGCAAATAATACCATTTTGAAATACACTAGGCTACTGTAAAATCAAAATACACTAGGCTACTGTAAAACAGAAATACACTAGGTTACTGTAAAACAGAAACACACTAGGCTTCTGAAAAACAGAAATACACTAAGATACTGTAAAACAGAAATACACTAAGATACTGTAAAACAGAAATACACTAGGCT
>JAODOY010044022.1:0-19728 GCA_025399855.1 Forbesichthys papilliferus | reverse complement strand
CCATTCAGGGTCTCCAAGAAGGCCGAATACTCTGAACTGCTGTTCGGTGCATATGCACAGACAACAGTCAGAGTTTTTCCCCCCACCACCCGTAGGTGCAGGGAGGCGACCCTCTCGTCTACCGGGTTAAACTCTAACATAGCGGCGCTCAGCCGGGGGCTTGCTAGTATCCCCACACCCGCCCGGCGCCTCACATCCTGGGCAACTCCAGAGTATAATAGAGTCCATCTCCTATCCAGGCGAACGGTTCCAGAACCAAGACTGTGCATAGAGGTAAGCCCCACCAGATCTAAATGGTAGCGCTCCACCTACCGCACAAGTTCTGGCTCCTTCCCCCACAGCGAGGTGACGTTCCACGTCCCTAGAACCAGCTTCTGCTGCCCGGGTCTGGTCTGTCGAGGTCCCTGATTTTCACTGCCACCCATGTGGCAGCGCACCCGACCCCCACGGTTCCTCCCACGAGTGGTGGGCCCACAGGATGGAGATGGAGGCGCCCCGTTGCTTTTGGGCTGGGCTCCATTACAAACTCAGCCCCCAGGTGCTCGCCGGCGAGCCCTTCATCTGGGCCTGGCTCCAGACGTGGGCCCCGGCTTCCTCCGGGCAGGGTAACTCTTCTTTTCAAGTTCTTCATGGGGGTCTTCTGAAACATTCTTAGTCTGGCCCCTCCCCTGAGACCACTTTGCCTTGGGAGACCCTACCAGGAGCACAAGGCTCCAGACAACACAGCCCTCAGGTTCATGAGGGCACCCAAACCTCTCCACCACGATAAGGTGATGGTTCCCGGAGAGGAAGTGAAACTACATCTTTAAAATAAATGAAATAAATAAATAAATATCCTGCCGGATAAATATCTGAATAACTCACCTTGAGTCTATCGTTGTCCAGGTTAAGAAGCTTTGTCCCATCCACGCCTCTGGCCGCAAACTCGGCAGCGTATTGGTCCATGTTCATGCCAATCAACCACAGACAGACCTGCTGGTTGGTCCACTCAGAGAAAGGTTTGCCTTGCCACTGGTTGTTGTTGTGCACTGAAACCAGGTCATCATCCAATGTCTGACAATGGTAAACAACAGTCAATCCAAAGACATTACGAAAGTAGTCACAGAGGTAATAAATGGAAATGCTGGAAATGGACAGCCAAGGTTCAGCATAATTTGTCTCTTGACTGTGTGCTGGCTGACATCTCACCAAATACCCTATGTGTTTGTTTTGTTACCTTACACGTTAGGAAGGGACGCTGCCATGTTTGTCTCTGTGGTCATCTGGAGCGCATGCAGGTTTGCTAACAGCAACACACACATACATCTAGCTCCACCTCCAGCCAGGTGCGGAGAAGTGAGCTGGTCGTTAAAGGACTAGCACACAGACAGCACACACTATGAGGAAGGAGAGAGGGACAGACTCACCTCAGTGGAGGAAAAGGTGAAAGTGTATGAGTGTCCAGAGAGGGAGGGATCAGAGACATGACCCACCATGCTGGAGCTGCCAACTGGAGATCCTATGCTCTGGAAGCAACACACACACACCCAGGCTGCCACTATCAGGCATGTGTTCACTGTGGGCATGCATGTGGATAATCAATAAATACATTTATTTAGCTAACTCATACTGTAGCTTCTTTCCCCTCTATTATTGGACACGACAGTGGAGAGAGATAGGAAACAAGTGGTAGACAGATATCAGGAAGTGGGCCAGATTGGAACCCTGGTCTCCCAAGGTACACAAGGCTAGGGCCAGGGAGTTACCGCCATGCGACACATGCATGTGGATTTTAATACGCTAGATCTGGAAGACCGAGGTCAGGACTGTCAAACTCCTCTGCCACTCACTGTGCGTCAGGTGACACACTCCAAACCATCATGACTTTGTTTAACCAACATGCGCAAATGTCGCTTACTGACTGACTGACCGACCTTGTTACAAACTGCATTCATTACATTCTAGGTGTTGGTAATGCACCATGTTGACAGTAGGTGGCGGTAATGCAGCAATAGTGTCAGATCCCAACTTCCGCCGAGTTTCACAGAGGAACTTTACTAAATGATGTATTGACCTATGGTGTTGGCTCATGCCCGTGGCTGGCTGAACTAGGCTTGCCTAGTTTAAACTTATTTTTCAGTTAAATTGTTATTAGTTCATGCATTTATTAATAGAGAAATATACTATCATTTGAGTTGGAGACACTTGGGTTGGAGTCCCAGGAAAAATGCATTTAGAGAGGTTAGTTTACACAAAAGAGCATGGCATTCCCAAATATAGTGTGTGTGTGTGTGTGTGTGTGCGCACGTGCCACCTGAGCTCTCCTGCCTGCGGTGGTCAGGTAGGGTAAGCTGGTGCTGGACACAGACCGAAGCCTCTCCCGGCCCCTGGCCTCCACCTGCTCCTCCTTGTCCCGCCCCACCCCGAACCAGGAGAAGGGCAGGCAGGAGGGAATGGAGGAGAGCGAGCCTGACTGAGACAACGCGGGAGGCTCGGCCACCAAGTCTCCGCACGAACGCCTGGCGGGAAAGCGCAGAACACTGATTGCACTACGCACGTCATCACAGAACACACATCTACACACACTTTAGGATATCACATCTTTATGTCGGGATGGCGTCACTGTTCCACACTTGCAATTATATCTGGAACAACTTTTGCTTTAAGCTCAAAGTCCAATGATTTATTTACCAGGAACCAGCTCGCCCCTGCTGCTTACAGTTCACTGTGTATTTGACACCAACATGACTGACCGCTCAGGAGAAGTATAACTGTTTTTATATTCGTGAAGAAGGGACATCACTGTTATGTTTATATGCGTCAGCTGCTATTATACCTGCTATTGACTGAACGGCTAATCTTCTCGCTCCTCCTCCTCCTGCTAAGGGACTTGCGAAGGCCGCTGGAAGAGAAGAGAATAGAGCATTAGATGGAGATGCACCGGTGCCCAGTTATGGTGCATTTGATGTCCCGGGCACATTGGCATGTATTCCAACAAGATTTCTCCATGGCCTGTTGTGGCTAGTGAGCCAAGTCGAGGCTTGCAAGGAATATTACAGGGTACCAAGATAGTTAATAGACTGTACGTACCTAAAGTCTGGGAACTTCTTTTTGGACTTCCGAGAGGCGGAGGTTTTGGTGGACGATGGCGAGGCCGGCTCAGTGACGTGGATGTGAGGCGTGTTGACAGGAGCGAGGGAGCACATGAACACCGGCAGAGACGTGGTGCTAGACTTGTCACTCCTACTGCCTCTCTGTCCCGCCTCCAACGCTGTGGGATCAGGCTGTGATTGGCTCTCCTGACGACTCTGGAATTCCTCATCCTATAGGAATAATAAATAACACATTCCTTAATGGGTGCCTTTAACAGAATAAATGGTCCTACCATCACTTTTAAAACAACACATTTTAGACACTGGAGTCTCTTGTGTTAGCTGGTTAAACTGGTTTGTCATTCCTCTCAGATTATTAAATGACAGGAATGAACACATACACTTCACAATCATCTCAAATGTCCCTTAAAGCAACAGCTAAATGTAAAAAGCAAAACTAACTAACAGAACACTTCTGGCCTAATTTGCAGACACTGTTGTGTCACAGAAGGTGTGTATCTAACCTGTCTCCTGAAGCTCTCACGTAGCTTGTCTCGCGACGGCGGGTGACGCTTGGCTTTCTGCGCCAGCTGAGCTCTGGCTCTGTGAGCGCTGGAGTCGAGGCGACTTGTGTCGGGAACCAGAATACACCAGTCTGGAGTCGACACTGACACACATTTGTAGGTCACTCACATCCGTTAAAACTTGGAAGTCAAATATGGTTAATACCAATTTTAAAATAGGTTACCAGGTTGCCTCATACCAGAATACTAAATAGTATTCTGGTATGAGGTATACAGGTCTGTGTTGCCATGGTGACTGGTGCTCTACACACCACATATTTCAGTCCCAGCTCAATGTTAATACTTTGCACTTATGTGCATGAGAGGGTGTTTAGAGAACAGTTAAAGAGGGGGAGAAGTTATGAAATATTAGTTATAATTTCAGACAGGAGTGTTCACTGAATTAGTGGCTGTGTAACGAGCCCTCGTACCTGTGGCAGGAGAGTCTAGGGTGTGGTTCTGGCCCTCGCTCGCGGCCCGCTGTGCTAGCTGAAGGGAAAACAGCGTGTGACGGGGGGGAATGCCAGCTTCAAACAAGTCAACCTGTTAAGTGACCCAAGGTGTACCCTCGCCTGCATTTGTAGCTGCTCTACGGTCTCTGTGTGTCTCTTCTCTCTCTCCTCCATTTCTCTTCGAAGATCGGCCTCTCTCTGCTCCCTTTCTTCTTCCCTGAGTCAATCATTCATAAAGCAGGCCACAGTTTAGACATTGCATGCAACGAAGGAATGGCAGAGGCATTTGGGAACATCCAAGATCCAAAGTCACAAAAAAATAATTTGCGATACATTCTCATTAATAGGTTTTATGCATGACCTCTCGTAATAGATTCACCTGTTCTGGTATTCTCTGACCAGCCTTTTGGCTTTGCTGTATTTAATCTCCAGGCTTTCTGACTGGCTCTGGGCATCCGCCAATCTCTGGTTGACCACCCTACACAGGGTCTGGGCCTCTTGCCAGTATCTGATGGGATGAAAATTAGAGAGGTCACCAACACCTTCCTAGTAGTGAAGCAGAACTGTTAAGGCTTGCTCTTGAGTTATCCTTGCCATGTTCAGAACATTGTATGAGCTCAAAAGACAGACGTATACAGAAGGCTACGGTCTATAGTGGGGAATTACTTCTCTAGTTTGTCAGCTTTCTCCTCTCCATCGTCAGCCCTCTGCTCCAGCTCAGCTCTCTGGTGCTTCCATATGGCCTGTTTCTCCTCCCATATCTTTAACTGGGACACACACACACAAATAACATGCAATTACAATGTGTGTGTTATTGTTGGAGGTGTGTGCGCCATTTAGTCCTAAACAAACGCCCCCCCCCCCCCTCCCCAATCTAAAACATTTTCAGAGTTAAATTGCCTCACCCTACACATATACTGTAAAATCCTCTCCCATTGATAATTGATATTAGTAATAGAAAACCATAATAGAACAGCCTCTTCAAAAGGATCCACTGGCCACACAGATGTCACAGCTAGTGATTACCTCAAGAAGAAGGCTTTAAGTAGAGTCAACGTGTAGGTCTACTGGATAGGAATAAGGCCTGCGTCCCAAATTACAGTTTCACATCAAGACGTGATTGTAAACTTGAAAAACTATACTGTTGTGTATGCATCTGTGTGCGATTTCCATCTGACCTACCTTTCTCTTAGAGTGTTGGAGTTGAATTGTTCTGCTTTGTAGTTTGGACTGGAGCTGTGGTGTGAGAACAGGTGTACCATATAAGACTATGTCCACACGTGCATTGCTACATTTTAAAACGAAAAGGGAAGGAAATTTGGACCAAAACTGGACCAAATGAGTGCCCACAATAGACAGCTGGACATATGCACTTCTTGTACTTGTTGTAGACATCCACCTGTGTAGCTGCCGTTGCTTAACCCTTGATGCTGGTCACTGTACCTGCTGGTACTTCAGACAGAGCTGATAGCTGTCCAGGCTAGACAGTACAGACACATTGTCTTCTTCTTCCTCCTCCTCCTCCTCCTCCTCCTCCACCACCGAATCCCTCTCGCAAATGCAACTATCATCATCTTCACCTCCATCGGTTACGCTCGCCTCCTGTCTCACACACACACACAGTAAGAACACCATACATGCATCTAAACAGGCCTCCTCTTCTATGAGACACACCTCTCTGACATTTGGTCTGTCCATTTCCAGGCTTTCATTGATCAACCGTGCCACCTCACTTTCAACCCCCTGCTTCTCTCTGCCAATCAAAAACCTACGGGATAAAAGAGAATAACCAATTAATCCAGTGGGCGGTGAAATAATCCACAGTAATAGCCAGTGGAAGATCATGAACGGTTCACATTTAACTTCAATCTAACTTTTCACAACCGGCTATAACGGACTATGACAGTTTATAATGTTTTATACAGTAGGGAATTTTAATTATTGTGCTGTTGCTATATAGAGCTTAATATAATTATGCAAAATAAAGTACATTTAGATTAGAAATTATAATAAAATTTAAGATGATCCCAGGAGTAGTGATGATTAAGACGTCCAGTTTGATTCACACAAAATGTAAAGCTACAACAAATAACAAAAAGGCACACAGTAAATGGACTGCATTTATATAGCGCTTTTCTAACCTTCCAGCCACTCAAAGCGCTGTACAGTATTGCCTCACATTCATCCACCGATGGTGATTGCTGCCATGCAAGGCACGACCAACCACCGAACTCACGACTTTCCGGGTGGAAGCCCAACACCCAGACCACTAGACCACCCTGTCCCCAGAACAGTGAAGAAAGACCACAATATAAACTCACTTGACCAGGCCTGAAGTGTTCTTGAGAACCGTGGCTGCAAACAGCTGAGAGACGCCCACCAAACTGACCCCATCCACCTCCACGATTTGGTCGTTCACCTGAATCCTAACCACACACACACACACACACACACACACACACACACACGTCACGCTTGCAAGGACAAACCAGATTCCCCACAGACCCTGGTTGGCTGGCTGACTCACCGTCCATCCTGATGCGTGGCTCCGCCCTCTGTGACCGTCTTGACGAAGATTCCAAGTTTCTCCAGTCCCTGGTCAGCACCCACCCCCATTCCAATGATACTGATCCCCAGACCGTCCTCTCCTACAGCAGAGGGAGACTAGATGGATTCTTAACAAGGCCACATGATGATTGACATATGGAAATTATATAGTAGAATACAGGGTTTCTTCCCCAGCTGGTTAAACAAACCAAATCTAGGATCACGAAGTCAAACTTAACCTAGATGGTAAATGGACTGCATTTATATAGCTCTTTTATCCAAAGCGTTTACAGTATTTTGCCTCACATTCACCCATTCACACACACATTCATACACAGACGGTGATTGCTGCCATGCAAGGTGCGACCAACCACCGGGAGCAGGTATTGGGTTAGGCATCTTGCTCAAGGATGCTTCCAGGTAGGTCAAACACCGGGGTTCAAACCCACAACCTTTTGGCTGGGAGCCACACACCCAGACCACTTGACTAACCTGTCCCCATTTAAATCAGCTGGTTTACACGCATTGGCCAAATAATGCAGGGCACCATATTCAAGATGGTTAAGCCTGCCCTTCCCTGCAAGCCCAGTTGGACCCACCACCTCCTATTATGCTATGCCTGTCTTAAAGGCAGGGTCAGTCAGTGTTGTTCCACGGTCCTCCACGTCACATGTCAAAATGCACTGAAGCAAAGCGTAGTGCTATGGCTTCAGTGATACAAGCGGTGTATCACATTATTTTTTCAGCGAAATGCGAGGAGATATTTGTTGAATTTAATAGGAAGTGTATTTAGCTTGCAATAGCTGACTATACCTTTAATGTCTGTTGTCATTGATACTAGCTCTGTTTTGTACCCTATGGGGGTATTTTTCTTCTCCCAGAACAGAGCCATACTGCCAAATAGAACTAAGTGTAATGCAAATAAAATACTTTTTATTTTGATTAATTAAAAGTGGTCCTGACCGAACTGTATTTCGGTGTATTCTTGAACTTGTATACGACTTTCCAGTTGTGAAAAAATGCACCCTTGCTATTTGGTGAGAAATAGGTCAGACCACCGGATTATTCGAATAAATCAGGAATGTACATCAATTTTCTCTGTGATCCAATTAAGCAACATGATTGCTGACGAGAATTAGTAAGAAACGACGATGGTAAGTGCTGAAGGCAAAGGGAAACTATGTCAGCTAATCCCTATTCAAAACAGCCCCACTAATGAGATCATGACAATTATCAAACCACTCAGAATTGAGAAATATCCCCCTGCCAGAACTTAAAGGCAGGGTCAGTCATTCTTGCTAACTTGGAGCTCAACTCAAAACAGTATCCGTGGTCCTCTGCGGGACCGCCTCATACATAAATGCATTGTGAAGCAAAGCTGAGTGCTACGGCTTTGTTGATGCGAGCAGTGTTCACCACGCAGGGAGCCAGGGCTGCACATATATGCACAGAGGACGGCATATATGCACAGAGAACGGTAAACTTGCAGAACGTAAGGAGATATATGTTGAATTAGCTTACATTTAGCTTGCAATGGCTGACTTTACCTTTAAGGAAGTATATAGAGTACCCGATTAAAAAGACGATCAGTGTATCCCATGACAGCTTCTCCTAACCCTACCGTATGTACTGTATATGAAAGTGTGGGGGTGTGGTTTATCGCTGTCTGGGTGGGGAGTGTGTCAGCAGGTGTGGTTCAGGGGACAGGGTGTGGCTAATTGAGTAATTAAGCAAACACTGCTTCTTGGTCATGATTATACGCCACAGAATGTAACTAGCCAAGTTTACATGGACACCGTTTTGTTTTTCTAAATGGAATCTTTCCAATTTCCAAGTTGGTTTCGGGTTACCCGTTTACATGGGTTGTCACCTTATCGGGTCTGGTGTTTACATGCGCCGTCGCAACTTATCGGAATTGATGTGAAACCTGCACACATTATCTAGCTCATGTAACGTGTCCCGCTAGCAAATGGTAAAACCAGCTTCTAGTTATAGGTACTTTGGTGAGTGAGGCTATTTGTGTGACTGGTGGAGAAATGTAAGGCTCCAGATGAAGTCACAGAGAAACAGAGAGATATACGCACACACAGAGAGACGCGCACACACTGGTCCTACCTTAACAGAGTATTGGCTACCCCAGACTACTCCAACTCTCTGCTTTGGAATGAAATTTCGATCGGGTTGGCCGTTTCTCTTCTGATTGTGGCGTTTGTATGGAACATTTTCATTTTGGTTGGGCTTCTAACACAATTCCAATTGGAATAATAGGGTCCATGTAAAGCGTCCTCAACCAACTACTGATTGCTTCACCTAATACTTCATTGTGCGATTTAAATTAATAAAAAGTTGGCAGCTGCGTTTGAAAACCGCAGTCACACATTTGTTATTTTAATTAGATGGAGGTGGTCAGAGGGTTGGGGGTTTGACTACTGTAGGCTTGAAGTAGCTGTGTTTTGTGGCAATGTGCAGAACCACACCCAGAATAACTGCCCCTTAATACACACCCCATTAAATAATGTGTTATTGTTTTACTGCTATACTATTATTTATTTTCAGATGCTACACTTGGCTCATATCAAAAATCATACAAAATCCATGAGACTGTTATGCTAAATATTAAACAAAACATACATCATGCTATTATAGTACACAATTATGGTTACACAAAACAAAAATTGCAATGTTGTAATCCGTGTCTTATCTACAGTATGAGGTGGTCCAACTACATGCTGATGTTGTGACTGACACCTATATGCACTGTTTCCTTGGAGACACAACATTGAATGGAGGGCTTCCAGACTACCGGTATATGCAGTACAACAAATCATGGATGGTCTTCCCACACTGTAATAGACAGGCATAGAACAATATAATGAGACACCCACCCTTCTCTATCTCCACTGTAAACACATCCATCCTGTCCACCCGCTTCTCCAGCTCATACTCAGCCGATGCAGACACTGGGTCAATGTCACCATTGCGCCTGTCATACTCAGCATTGGAATAAGTACTGTACACCTGTGGAACACAGAGGTACAAGAAGGGTTGGATAATTCACAGTTGCGATGTGGATAAATATATCTAACCTCTATAAACCTTAATGAAGATTTTAAGTAAGTTTACAGTTCTCAATCCCACATTGTTCAGAGAGTTGTACTAACTTCATTTAGTTGTGCCAACTTCATTTAGTGGGGACATTTCATTCAGAAAAGATAACACTAGCATGATACCCAATGTATGCATTGTGGTAGCCTACACAATAGGAATGCTCTAGCTGGAAAGAATGCATCACAAACTGTAGCAGAATGAGCTGACAGCCATCTGCAGATATTGACACAACGAGCCACTGTTTATGTTGGCAAATATTTCAGAGAGTCGTGAAATCATACCACAATTATGATGGTGCGGTGACGTTTCAGTCTTAACCTGACTAATGGCTGCCAATCTCAGCAGCTGTGACAGACCGACACCACAGTAACTTGTCAAGCATATGGTCAGATTAACACAGAGGGAAAGAGTGAGGGGTGTCTTTGCTGCAGTGTGCTGTTGCATTACAGAGGCTCTACAGTAAACACTGACAGTGAAGCGCACAAGAAGTGGCCTTGCCTTCCACCTTAACAGATTACAACCATAACTTTAGGATTTAAACACAACATATCCAGACAGTGGGCTGATAGACAGCAAAATCAGCATGTTTTCATTATCTTCATGTCAGCTGTTTTAGAATTGTACCGATTTTAAACTTTTGTTAATGTCTCTTGACTAGCTTCATTGCAGTACATCATGGTCACACACTAATGGTAGAACAAAATATTCCTTTGGTCGCTGTATTTAATGCATACTACCTTCCCCATGTATCAGTGTTATAGTTGAGACATTAGGCTAAATGTTGCAAAAATGAACAAAATCAGCATGGACTGAGTTGAAAGAGTCAGTGACCATTTAGAAAACATTGACAGTACTGCATAATACCATGCATATGGTCAACAGAACAGAAAACATCTGGATCACTTCCTTACCTTTATTGGTGCTTGTGAAAACATCACCTTTCTCATTCCAGTTTCTGTGACACTGCCCTTCTCCTGGTCAGGTAGCTCAGGAATACCAGAAATTTCCACATATTCCACTACAAGCTTTCCCCCCGAACCCAAGGAGTTTTTGCCATCCTCAGATGAGGCCTTCAAATCCTGCGGCTGAAACTCTCTGACTTTCTCATGCTCGTCTACAAAAGCCTCGTTCTCAATCCCACCGATGACTGGAGCTCCTGAATCTGTCCCTCCTTCTCTATCATCACCTCTGCTCTCCGCCTCAAACTTCATGTGACTGCTTCCTTTCACTCTGGTGCATTCCTCCTCCTGTACATCAGAGTCTGTTTCTGCATGATCATCATTTCTCTCCTCCCAGTCGCTTCTGTAGTCCTTTCTTTTACTCAGCTCACTGTCATTCCTCTCTTCCTCCTCCTCCACCACCACCACCTCACAATGCCCCTCCTTCACGGCCCCCCTCTCTAGCTCTTCCTCTGCGTGATTCTCACCATCGTCCACCGCCAACTCTTCACCCACCCTGCTGAACTTTCCATTCAGTTCTACCCGCTGCTCCCATTCAGCTCTCCCGAGTCCGTTTACCTCATGGCACTCGTCTCCACTGAATTCCTTGCAGTTCTCAGTCCTTTCCTTAGAAGGAAACGGTTGTGGGGACACTTCAGTGGGAACTGACGGTCCGTCCGGCCCTGATAAGGATCCTGAACAAGGCTCCTCATGCGGCTCGCTCCCTGGGGAAGTTTCCACGCTGGGTTGTTCGAATACGTCATCTGCCAGGGCCTCCAAACTCCCACCCAAGGCTTCCTCCGCAAACACTTCGTCCTGCTTACGGCTGGCTCCCTCCTCCTCATTCTCGTCGCTCTCCGACGACTCGTTCTTCACGTCCACTAGTTCCGCCCTGACTGACTCCTCCTCCTCGGGAGTCAAGGGTTCGCTGGAGATCAGGCGGGCGTCAATGAGTTTCCCTCGCACAGGTTGTCCCTCTGGCTTTGTTTCTCTGTGGGCCAGCGCTGGTCCAGGTGGCTCATCTGGGTCATGGAGAGGCCGGCAGCTCACACTAGCGAGAGAGGGGGCATCAGCCTCTCGGCTGGCGGACTGCTGTGATACGGGACGCTCTTCCCGGTGGTCAGGCTCTCTGCTAGCAGCTCTGGGACGACATATCGGGGCGTGATGGGGCTGTGTGTGTTGAGATCCAGCACTAAAGACACTCGGGTGCGAGGACTCACCCTGCCCTCTCGGTCTCTCTCTCTCTCCTTCCCACTCTTCTACTTCCCACCTCCCGTCTGCAGACCCCTTGCTCCCTCCGGCGGGGGTGACCATTGACCCCTGACCCACCTCCACGCCCTTGGTTTCAAACAGCCTCCGGGTCACGGAGAACTTCTGGGCCAAGGCGACTCTGTCTATCTCTGCTATCTCCTCCGAGCCGGACGGTTTCTCCGGGGCAGAGGGTTCCTGGCTGCCTAGAGGAGATGAGGAGCTGACTGCAGTGCGTCTGGAGGCGGGTAGGGGAGATGGGAGCAGGCGGGGAGGCTGAGGAGAGAGAGCGTTCGCTGGTACCCAAACTTGCCGTAAGTTCTGGCTGTCCATCTGGAGGAAGATGTTGTCACGGATTTTGCCGTGGACCCGTCCTCTACCGCCTGTGTTGCCGGTGCAGTGCATCATGGGATCAGGCAAGCTGGTGGGCAGCTGAGTACTAGGGTATGTAGTATATTTGGTCCCTGGCTGCACAGAGCTTCCCGTGTCAAAGGAGCATTTAATGGTGTGGAAGTCTGACTTGTATGTTATCCTGTGAGGAGAGGCACTGCGGCCTTTAATGTCTGTCCGCATCATCTGGGAATGAAGGTTCTTTAAAAAAAAGCTTAATCCAAGACAACTGCCCCTCTGCTATTTGAAATTAACTGTAGGGTAAACCACCTGGGTAGCAGTGTTGCTTTGGATAATATCAAGAAATCGGCTACATAGAGCACTAGCTGAATTTTTGTGAACAGGGAAATTTGTGTGCAAATGTGTTGATTTGCTGCGCAGCAGCAGACAAAGACCGTATAACGTAAAAAAAAAACCATTAACTCCAAACGGCGTCTTTGTCTGTCAAGCCTTCACCATATGTTCTCACTTCTCTTCACCTTCAGAACCGAAGAGCTTTTTCCTGGAAGAGAGAATAACTACGGTTAACACATGACATTGATTAATTGCCAAAGGCACAAACAAACGTGTCGCAAACACAAGCAAATTACTGTGCGCACCACAACTATTTTAGGTAGATAACATTACAGCGTCGTAAATGGACAAAAAACACTCACTGAGAAATTGATAAAAATGTTTTCCCTTTCTATCGAAAGTCGGAACAACTTGACCACCAAACAAACAGTGACGCAGAGTGCCGTGACCACGCTGCAACAATAATGCGCGCTCACGAGCAAGCTCTCCTATGTAGGGCGCGGAGTTTAAAGAAAGTGACGCGCGGCGCGCTCCCAATTCTCAGCCTGTTCTTCTGTTTTAATAACGGCTGGAGTGGATTTACACAGTAGCCCATTTTATAGGCTAGTACGTCCTGTATTGTCTTTGAACCATAATCATTTCTGGCGGCTATCCGACTGTTCACGGCTGCCTCCATGTTCTAATTGCAAACAGATGGCGACTCATGTTTCTAAATGCTCTAAATGGATTAACCGACTGTAATCCCGTGTAAACTATACTCCTGTAGCTGTGAAACAGTGTGAGTGCGTTAACAGCAGTGGGGCACGGATTGTATGAAGTCCAAATACACAGGTGTTGTCATTTTACATCAGAATAAACATATTGTAAATAGTCTGCACAAATTAAGCTATTACTGCAGTGGTGGGTTAGGCTTCTATGGTTCTTCATAGTGTTGGATGCCATATTCTTCATGGTTTAAGTGTTTACGTTGCTTAGCCCACTGGCAGTGTCCAGCACCCAATTTTGAAATCATAACACGCATTGCTTATCATAATGGGTAATGGCATTCAGTAGCATCTATGCAGAACATGTAACAGAACTTACGGTTTATCAGAAGTGCTGTCCTCAGCTGTGTGACAGACAGTTGATAGCTCTCTCACAGAGGGGTCCTTGCATATCTACCTGCAGCGCTGCTCCATGTCTCACACTCACAGTCACCTGCCTACAAGAGGTGGCGGAAAGCATCCATGCAGCACCTGGAGACAATGAGTCTACCGCCGGCTCTGTGTGAGTGTGTGTGTGTGCCGCACGGACTGGACTGGAGCAGGCAGGACACGGGTCCACGCACGGTGAACAGAGCTGCAGAATGGTTCTGCTTGCTGTGGCCTGGATCAGACTGGAGACCACTGTCCCAGGTGGCATTGAGACCTAGTTGATATAAATACTAGCCAATCACAAAAGCCTTCTGCTGAATGAGGCTAAACATTAAAAGGAGGAGCGACGGAGATGGAAAAGTGAGTGGAGAAACATAGGATATAGAAAGGGGTTTATTTAAAAGGAAAGAAAGTTATGGGTCAAGTACAAGTTGGCGGAGGACTAGATAGTGATGAAAAATGAAGCTGTATGTGGTAAATAGATACAGCTCTGCTTGGGCAGTGCAAACCATGTGATCAGCATTCCCTCATCGTTTCCTGGGACCTACATCCATCTTTGTTCCTGGAATATCAATCCTATTAACAAACGATTTCCCTCTCGCGTCATCAAGTAAGAAACAGTTGTGTTTGGTGTGAGGACGGGTCAAGGTCTTGTTATGTACATGGAGAGGGAACTTGTTTGGCACACACTGATGACATCAGAGGGCAATGTTGTTCCAGGAACTACACATTGATCCAAAAGCAGATCCAGTTCCGGAGCATGTCACGATCTGTGATAATCCTCAACCAGCATTTCTTCAGAGAGGGTCACCTTAATATGTACATGCTTTGTTCTCTCCTGGGACCGGTTATCAGAAACAGAGATGTTTTACACACACTCGAACATGGATTTATTCGCACACCTGCGTGTCTAGTTGCAAAATAAATTTTTTTCCATTTAGCAGACACTTTCAAATATTGAGTCCTTCATTATGGAGAAAGCTTGTTGATATTTGAACTCACTGGATCAAAACAAAAACACCTCTCCCTTCAATGCCATAGGGTGCTCCCTCAAAAGCTCTGTCCCACACACTAAAAACACATTTCCAAGGTTAGGATATTGTGGTGCGGTGTGTACCACTTTGTTTGTGTTCCTATTTACTGTACAGAGCCAGCTATGGGTTAAACATCTTGTTCAAAAATGTGAACCTCTAATACCGCTTTAATTATTAACTACAAATAAAGAACCAGAACTGGATTGATTGAATCTGATTTATTTTGAAGTATTAGTATTTGTAAAATTGCAATCTGTTTCAATGTGTCAATGTACAGTATACATAAGTTATGTGTTTAGTGTGTGTGTGTGTGTGTGTCATCATTTGGCAGACAGTCTCCCCCCAGATTGTAATCTATTTAGTCAAACATATTTAGAGGATTGATACACTCATAGGGAATCACGCTCAATCAAGTAAACATCAATACACCATCTTGAGACTCATATAGGACTGCTTTATTTCACTAATTGTGAAATAAAGCAGTCCTATATGATGCAACATGTCACTGTAGACAGTGTGAGCTAGAGTTCATGAGGATATTAGCTGTACTCCATCTATTCTATCTAAAAGCAGAGACTCAAGCAACATGGGTTAAAGTGAACTATTTTACATTTTAACCTCACACATTCACCAAATGGCAATGCATTTTATATAATTATTGTGTGTTTATCATTATAGTGGTAGGTTGTTGATGCTCACAGTGGCAACATTTCTAAATCATGCTGTTTTAAAATGGAAAACAACATGATAACAGTAAAGTAAAATGTTATACTTTAGACAAGCTATTGTTCAAAATGAGAATGTTCATTATGGTACGCATATGTGCCACGCGAGCACACACACACACACACACACACACACACGCACACACACACACGCGCGCACACACACACACACACACACACACACGTGTAACCTCATGAAAGTTTTGTCATTCACCCTCCATTAGGTTATACAATTAGTGAAATAAAGCAGTAGGCTACAAGCTGAATATTATAGCCTAAGCAATCTCCTTAGTCAAATCAGGCTGATGTTATTGTTGGCGTATCATTGGCCTGTATAGTGTTGCTTACCGTCCTGCAGCTGTAGGCCTAATGTAAACATTTAAATAGCATCACGGACAGCATCAATATTTTCAAGATAGGCGGTGATAGCAATGCGCTGTTATTTATAAACCTGTGTCATGCCCTCATATACAGGGCAGACAGAGGTCATGCATGTTGTGGAGACAGCCTACAGTTCTCATTCTGTCTAATGACACCGCTGGAGCTGTGGGCTGTCGGCTATAACGGAGGGGAGGGGCAGCGACAAGAGCTGTACTCTTCATTAACGACCCCTACAACAGGGAAGCCTCTCGTAGCATCATCCTTGGTCCCGTTTGCGCACTCCGCACACTCCCAGGGAAGATGGTCGCCGTTCATACGTCCCCGAATTCGTCTCCATTGGCGGAATGGATCTGTTGTCTGGATAAAAGGTGGGTGGATTTCACTCTCATCAGTCGGCCATGCCACGCATCGCCGTGCGCTGCTGCCGTTATCGTGTTCCATTCATCCGCGTCAACGTGATTAGTCGTAGCCGGCGTTTGCTGCGTGTAGTAGGCTACAATGCAAAGCTCTTTGTTTGTGCACACGTCGGTATATTCGTCAGGGCGCTGTCCAGAATATAACAATGATGCCTTTTTCTTTTACCGTTGTCATCTTGGTCAAAAAGGCGTTGGTGGCGCTTGAGATTTCACAGTGCTGCATGCATGGGCTGCAATGTACGAGCAGCAATAGTGACAGACATAATGCACGCAAGTTTGGTCTGTTAAGGTCAAAATGCTCAGGTAGAAAAAAGCAAATGTAGGTTATGTGTGAAGATTCAGGTACAGTATCATACATTTTCAGAATGGTGCCTATACTGCCTATAGTCAAGCAAGATCGTTGGTTATTAATTATTGATGATAACTGTAAACCACATGCCTTGGTCTGGAATATATTTGCACCTTTGGAAATTGAATCAGTGATCTTAGTAAGAATTTAGCTATCTTTCTGAACAAACCATGCAATCTCCTGCATGTCGCTGGCCTTGAAATAGGCTAAATGAAAACCTTCAGCACCCCACAACACACACACACACACACACGCGGGCGCGCACACACACACACACACACACACACATACATACCTCTATGACATATCCTAAGGTAACCATGGGCAACCTGAGGTTAGCTCTATACACTCCAAAGAGTCGTATTCACCTCATGCTTTATGTGAAGCGATTTAGAACATGCCACAATGCACCAGACTTCACTGACAATCCTAAATAATGCATGTATGGGTTAGTCACTGTAGTGCTGCACTATGCCTGGGTAGAATACAGACACTAACTTTGGCAAGGTTTTATCCAGAGCAAATCTTAAACTCAATTGTATTTGGCCCTGCGAACTGTTTGGCAGATCAAATACACTGCATTTATTAGGTTGCTCTGCCTGCCTGCTCATTTGGCCCATGCATGTTCTTACAGCACACAGTACAGTACAGTTGTATGCAAGCAGGCCACAGTCTTAGTGGCTATGGCCTAGCTCCCTTCAAGGCTCTCTAGTTTGCTCTTTTATCCAATCAATAACCAGCTGAGAGCATCAGATGTGTTGATGTGAGGCAGAGGTAGGCTAAGACCAGACATGTTGTCATTTATCTTCTGGAAGACATTTATCACTAGTGAGTGTGAAGTGTGTGAGATAAGATCTAAGTGTGTTCTAAGTACCGTGCGGCCCAGAGCGAGTCAACGGCTTGATGCTATAAGGCATGGAATCATTGGCAACGTCCTCTAGGAAAACATAGATGGAAATATTTTAAGACCTTGATGCAGAACCTCTGTAGCCTTACTGGTTTGTCTGTAAGCCCAGAGCGCCACCACCGTATTTTGACCGTGATATGCAGTTGAGCTGGGATCCCAGTTAAACACAGGTTCCTATCATATTATGACGTATTTACATTATGCAGGTTTACATTCTAATCACATTTCTAGTGATGTATTTATGGTATTGTGACACATCATTGACAGGTTGTGTTGTGTTGTGTTTTGATATGATAAACATGTATCCTCCATAGTCCAGGCTGGAGTAGAAGGAGGCGGGGGGAAAGGACTGTTGTAGGACTCTGTTGTAGGACTAGTTGCAGAGATGGAATGAGACGGAGGCAGTATTCCAGAGCAGTATGGATGAAAACGTACTAGTCACAGTGGGGGTCAATACATTGTTTCTCATATACAATATCCAACAGACAGTCGGCAAAGGTTCAGGACAGGAGGGTAAGACAGAGGCAGTGATCCAAAAAGGAAGACAGGCTCACCGTTTATTATCTAACCTGGCTAAACTAAGTGTGGGTGCAGGCAGGGCTAAGGCTAGGGAAAAACACCAGCAATATGAAGGTAAAGGATAACACGGGTAACACATGGCTGGAGGCAACACTCAGCAACTCGGTAGGGACCAATAGAAAACACAGGCTATAAAATATAGGAAAACACTCAAATAGACACTCAGAGTGAACACAAAATGAAGTACCCGTGTGCATGGTTAAGGGGATAGTTAAGGAAATAGTTAAGGAGCAAGGTTAACGGCATGTTTAGCGATGGAGAGTGGTCAAGGAGGATGATTAGGGGATTGTTATTGAGATGGTTAAGGGGATGGTTAAGGGGATGGATGGGAAGGGTTAAGGAGGGTGGTTAAGCAGGAGGATGGTTCAGGGGATGGTTAAGTGTGTGGTTAAGGAGGACGGTTATTGGGAAGTTAAGGGGATGGTTAAGGGAAAGGTTAAGGAGCATGCTGAAGGGAGCTGACAGGAGGATGAGGTGAATCCACAATGCCTGTGTGGAGCCTCTCTCAGGCCACATCAGACCTCTCTGGACAGACAGGGAGAGCAAAGGAGACGCAGGGGTGAGACTTCCACCTTACAGCCATGTGCAGTACGCTTCACTTTACATTTTACAGTTTTCCCCAACCCTGGTCCTGGAGACCCACTGTGACTGTCCTGCATGTTGTAGATGTCTTCCTGCTCCAACACACCTGACTAATGAATAATAACGATAACTTGACACGTCACATGCATTGTCAGTCCATCCATCGAAACTGTCTGTCAATGTTGTTTTCAAGTTGTTGTCTTCCGCTGTTGTCACACCTAAACCACGCCCATAGCTATCAGTACGAGTCTATGATGCCCCATGATAATGACCCATTCATTAGAATCAGGTGTGCTGCAGCAGGAACACATCTAAAATATAGTGTTGATATATATGCTGATATCGCCAGCTTCAGTATGACTTTGCCTTGAGAATCAGTCTGGAGAGCTTGTTTCAGGCCGGTTAACCTAGTGTGTGGCCAATCACCATTGTACTGTTAGCTATGAGTGTGGTTTAGGTGTGACCAAGGCGACTTGAAAACAATGAGAAAAAAACAATGAAGAAGTTAATTACAGTAGGGGATGCAATATAGTATCAGTTTCATGAAAATGTATTAGAAGAGCAAAGGATTTTCTTAATGGAAAATATGTTTTCTCCTGACTTTTGTACTGCAAGAGTGTATTTAACAACAGGCTTACTTTTTGAAAGCGCCTGCCCATTTAAAACCATTCCAATGGACAGCTCCCTAGATGGATGTGGCTAACAGACACAGACATCTGGCACGTCAGGTTATCTAAAGCATGCAGGACTGTGAGTCTCTAGGAAGAGAGTTGGGGAACTGTGGTGTAAGTGACTCAGCTCGTTGCTAATCCTCCCATTGAGTCCACCTGGCTACACAATTAAACCCAGCCTATACGCTGCAGTGTGTGCTCCCACCGATGAGCAGCAGGTGGGTGATATGACGATGAGACAGAGGGCAAACGAGAGAGAGAGGGAGAGAGGGAGAGAGAGAGAGAGAGGGAGAGAGGGAGAGAGAGAGAGAGAGAGAGAGAGAGAGAGAGAGAGAGAGAG
>JAODOY010044011.1:0-19729 GCA_025399855.1 Forbesichthys papilliferus | reverse complement strand
TATATATAATGTGTATATACAGTAAGTGCTTAACCTAATAGAGTACCAATCTCATCGGATTTACAGTTTTTTGTCCCTAAAATGCATAGGTTAACCTAAATACCTGCACCAGAATGTAAGATACTTATGGCATTTCTTTCACCAAACATTATTTAAATAAATGTAAGTACATTATTTTTATACATCATAACTAAACAGTACATTTTGAGGACATACAGTACATTCATTAATGTTGACTAGCTGCATTCAACACTGAGGGAGAGGGAGTGGATGTGGCCGTCAAAAGAGCTATACTTTATATAGACTTTATAGACTTCAAAGAAGCAATAAGGACTTTCCCAAGGACATTCCCAACATCAGTATATGGATGTACAATGCAATACAGTACTGTACATTTTAGACAATTTTAGGGGTGCTCAAGCTCACCTAAATTGCATTTAAGTACCCCTAAAATAGTAAAAAATATAAGAATAATTATGATGATCTTTTTCTGTATTTTTTTATCCAGTTTTAGCTCTTAGCTTTTATTTAACATTTGATTTGCTAACTTTGCTTGTGTGTTAGTGATGGGACAAACCCAATAGTATGCATAGAAATACAGCCTATTAATTGTTATTTAGTGAATTGAGTGATTTAGCAAGCACTGTATCACATTTCTGATCCTAGAAATGTCCCCTGGTACCGCAGATTCTCTCATTTATATTTAATTATAGGTTTCCTTTTAGCATTTGTGCACCCTGACATCCAGGCCACTGTCAAGTCCTCTTTGTATTATAAACAATGATATTACTGATTATTCTATGAACATTGTGTTATCTTCTAAGCACCATTAATCCCGACATAAAGCCAAGGCCAATCCTGTAAATGTCTATTCCTTTGTTTAAGTGATTCAACAGCCTTTTACTTAAACTGGGTAATAAAAGCCATTGCACATCATTCATTTAGTTAATTTTGACGATTTGGAAGCATTTTTATTTCCACAATGAAAATTACACATAATCGGACACTCTGGCTGCTTAGAGGAATAACAACGTATTCATTGCTGGTAGGATTTGCATAATAAGTGGTGAGGATAAACATGCTCCTCGTGAGACTGTGCACAAGAGGAGTGCATGTAGAAGCCATTAGTGTTCTCATACGAGCATCATGGTTTAGGGTTTTCCAACGATTAAGGACAAATGACTGGTGCCACATTACTGACAGGACACATACTGTAGGGCAAGACTCAGTGCCCCAGGGCCCTTGGTCGCCCCGCACAGGGCCTCTGTAAAGAATGTATTGATCCTGACATGGCGATAACCAAGCCAAGGACTTCATTTTGGTGAAATACATACATACTGCATAAAGATAGGAAATGTTTTCTCATATCGTAAAAGGCATGTAGCAAACTCAAGTAGTGAAGCAAATGCAACATATGTATGCATTAAAAAAACAAATAGAAAATGTTCATAGCAAATCATACAAATATAGTATTGGCTTCACTAAATGCTTTTAAATATTTCATATTGATACTGTTTTTACAGATTTATCTGAAAAAAATCAAACAACCCAGATAAAACGTAGTTTTCTTCGTTAATGTTTTGTCGTAGCCAGGCCCTTTGTCTATTTAGTACACTCTCAAATTAGATTCTTCTTCTTTTTTTGTTAACAGCACGGTGTCCAATTCTATCAATTATGCAAATTGAGTTTGTATGGAATGGCAGGGGTTGTCGTGCGTGCGTGTGTGCGTGCGTGCGCGTTGACATGTCAAAAACAATTTACCATCGTTTGGATTCTCTTTCATCTTTCTCCTGGTTTTAATCTCCATGTGCACAACTAGAAGAGGTAACCACGTGGAGATTGTTCTTCATATGTGGTGCTCAAGATTATAGATTTCACTTTGTCTCTGAGACGGATAGGGTGGGGGAAATCTCAAAGTAGATTTGTTGTGCCCTGTTTGAGTGGGGATGAAAATACCCTGTGTTCAACTGAACGGGTCATGGGACTCCCAAAAGGATTACCCTACACTGGAGTCATAAGACTTGCCTGAACAAAGACCCTGCTTTACACTCACATGCTCATCATATGAACCCCCGGCTGCATAAAGTGAAGTAGTCTCATATGATGTGGACCTCATTGGAACCCACGAGCCAGCAGGAACCATCTAGAGAGGCATTCTGGAGAGCTGATGGCGGTGTTATGTCAGTCATGTTTGTGTCATTGAAGTTCGGTTTGGAAGATGGGTAGGTTTCATGAACCAAATATTACATTTTTGAACATGAGTTTACCATTCCTATGAAAGGTTTAACTCCTAAAGTATTAAGACAATTTTAGCACACTAAAGAGTTTTGGAAGTTAAATAACATACTGCATATTGTTTTTATTTACTTGTAAATTCTACAATCTGTCAAATATTACAGGTGGTAGACAATTTATACCTTTCCAAGTATACAGTATAATATTTTATTTCTTGTTTTGTAAGTAAAATTGAATGTGTTCTGTGGATATTTGTACATTATTATGTTTGTTAGCACTATATAGTCTCTGAAAGCCAAATGCAGAAGGTTTGAGAGATGTTGTCTAAACAGGTTCACGCAACAACTGCCATCTCAGTAGGCTACTGTCAAAGTGATCTGTTAAAGTACATCTTGCTACACTTGTTACAGTGTTGGGTTTTACAGGGAATGTAAAAATGGGGCCTCTAGGTCAACTTGGAGGTAAATGTTGAAACATGAGTTTAATCCAGCATTATCTGTAGTGGATGCATTTTATTAAGTGCAACCAATGCATTTTATTAAGTGCAGCCAAGCTCCCAATGCAGAGTATTTTGTTAATCACTCTAATACGCAAATACCGCCCTTCCAAGTTTATGCCTTAAGTAGGCTACATGTATGTGGCATAGATGTATATACCCATTAGGGTAAACTGTTTTACTGTGTTATTTTACTGTGTATGCTTATTTTACAAAAGCATATGCAGGATTTAGCAGGTTGCCCCAAATGGATTTACAGCAGAAATGTGAGAAATCCACATTCTAACAATATGTTATGCCTAAATATTTTGTTGATTTATTATGAAATGCCCATGATCAGAGCTCGGCACAGTATAATTTGATTATCTGTAATATAGTGTATAGGTCAAATATACAAACATACTGTACATCTTACATTTATTTTAGCACAATTGTAGAATTGTCATGACCAATCAATACATTTCAAAATAGTTGTTTTTCCATATTGATGAAATTGTAATAAATCCAGCACTATAGCTTCAGCATGAGGAATAATGTAAAATACACTGTACTGGGAAAATCATCAGTAATTCAGAAAATATACAATAATCCAGGTGAGGTAGGTTGTTACTACTTCTGTGAAGCAATACGACATGCTTCAGCAGAAGACATTTATTTGTACAAATACCACATGTAATGTAATGTAAATTAAACCAAGCAGGTCTTTGTTCACAAGGCACGTTTTAGGTTCTCACTGCCTTCTTGTTTGGTTTCACAGGTTCAGAGAGCCTGGGTAGAGAGAGTCTTTCAGAAGAGGGAATGCATTCAAATTATTCCCAGTAAAGACGCCAGCAGGTATAATGTGTTTCCATGTGACCAGGGAACCAACATCATGTCTAGTGTGTGACCCTTGAGTCATTTAGTAGATATTCAGCCACATATTTTCCTAGAATGGACGTTTATAGAAAGCTAAATGACTGAGCACACACACACACACACACTCCTCACAAGTGAATGATGATGATAAATCATCAAGAATATTCCTGTAAATGCGTGAATAGGAAAAGTCCTACTGTACTGTATGTGCACACACATTCACAGTTAATGTGATGCCTTATGCCTTAGCATACGTCGTGCTGTCTCGTCCCTGTCAGGTGCAGCTGTGGTCAGCTGGTCAGCCAACATGTGGCCCCCCTGTCTGGGACCCAGGGCCAGGAAGATGTTTGTCAGGGGGTCCACGTGGACACACCCCAGGAGCGCTGGTCTGTGGTCAAACACACACAGGCCACACCCACTGACGCCTACGGCATCATCGAGTTCCAAGGAGGCGGCCATGTAAACAAGGCCATGGTAAGAAACTACATTTCCCACAATTCCATTCTCACCCAAGAGCATATTCAGAACTTAAGAAAGTCACACATTTAATTCATAATATAGGTCCACTATTAATTCGTATCACAATCACTACCATTATCAGTTCATTATCATTAGCTTCAGAATATAGCTTTTCTTACTGCCAAGCTATGTTCTTCCTGGAATGTAGTTTTTGGCATTTTATTTATTTGTAATTTATCCTTTTTTTATTGAATTATAACTACACGTACGTGCATGTAACCACTTCCCTGTAAACTATTTTCATCTGCAATTCTTATAAAATAGGTGATGTACAAATAACGTTTTTTATTATTATTATTATTATTCATCTCTCAGTACATCCGGGTGTCATACGACTCCAAACCTGACAACCTGCTCCACCTGATGGTGAAAGAATGGCAGCTTGAGCTCCCAACGCTCCTCATCTCTGTCCATGGAGGCCTACAGAACTTTGACCTGCAGCCCAAACTCAAACAGGTGTTTGGGAAGGGCCTGATCAAGGCTGCCGTCACAACAGGAGCCTGGATATTTACAGGAGGTGTCAGCACTGGTACGGATGTTGTTTCTCAATCATTGTCCCACCATGTCTGGACCAGGCTTCTCAAATGTTTTGACGCTGAAGTGCAGTTTACGTAATGAGAATGACACTGTCAATACATGTGATCACTAGTGATTTGCAATTAACAACTTGCAAGCAATTCTATTTTCTACTAGAACAATTACAGTAGTTAGATGTGAAATGTTTGCAGAAATACTCACTAATGCTAATTAGTTAAGAATTTTGTGTAAAATACATACTCCATGCTGAACATAATGTTAAGTAGCTTGTTCTTGATCTAAGCCGATTTGAAGTAATTCAACAGAGGATTATTAACCGGGTTGCAGTTCCCACTAACTAACATACTCATTCCTCACAGTCCATTATTTGATGTTAAGAATATTAACATGACGGCAGCCATGCTTTAACTCAGTTAATTTGTATACTTTCTGGCTAAAATATAGATATTTCTTTCAACTGAACATAAGGTTGCTTGTCTGAATACAAACTTTATTCCCTCTGATCATGTAGGTGCCATCCGCCATGTTGGAGATGCACTGAAAGATCACTCCTCTAAGTCCAGGGGAAAGGTGTGTGCCATCGGCATTGCTCCCTGGGGGATTGTCGAGAACAAGGAAGATTTGATCGGGAGAGACGTAAGTCTAAGGAAACGCATTACAACTGAAAACATCTAAATACACACCTGACTCAAATAAATGAGTCATTATCAAGCTTCTGCAGAGATTGATAACGACCCATTCATTAGAATCATGTGTGTTTGAGCAGGGACACATCAAAAACATACAGGGCTGTGGATCCCCAAGACCAGGGTTGTTCTATACATGGATGTCTCTCCTGCACCCCAGGGTCACACGGTTGTCCTACCTGTCTCCTGTAGGTGAGCAAGCCCTACCAGACCATGTCCAACCCCCTCAGTAAGCTATCCGTCTTAAACAACAGCCATTCCCACTTCATCCTGGCCGACAATGGCACCTGTGGGAAGTACGGGCCCGAGATCAGGCTAAGACGACAGCTGGAGAAGCATGTCTCTCTACAGAAGATCAACACACGTAGGTCCAATAGGGCCTCGCTAATTATCCTTTGTGAGCAAACATGCACTTTTCCTGTAGTGTCACACGCAGTGTGCTTTTATTTTGAATGTGTTCTCAACCACACAATTGTTTTGGGGCTCACAGCCTTGGGAGACCTCTGCAGGCTATATTTGGCACAGCAGTCTGATCAACTATTTATATAGTAAATTACCTTCACTTGCACTGGCTATTCATGTTCTTTTGTTTGACGTTTATGAAATAAGGGTTACATAATACTGTAGTTTGCTGAAGGTCTCTGACCACTGTGACCCAATGTGTTGGTGAATGGAGCACACTGGGGAAAGCCTCTTTGTCCATCTGGTTGGCGTGTGAGCTCTCATGTGACCCCTGGGTTTCCCTTTGTCATCCTATGCCTGGAGTTGTCACTAAGGCAGGGACCCCAAAGGGATACTCAGCCGTCACCTCTCTCTCTGCAGACCAGCCGGAAAACTCTCATGTGTCTTTCACGGCGTGTGCCACTCCATGTGCTAGTGTCTGTCAGTGTGCACATGAGTGCATGCGTATCTGAAACAAAGCTGTGACGGTCACTGCATTCGCGCTACATTTACAACACCCTGCTGGCCTATATAGTGATAAAGGAATAAAGGAAATGTGACTATAAAAGTGCTAATTGTGCGTCATGCTAATTGTGTGCAATTGTGTCTGCCAGGTTTGGGTCAGGGTGTTCCTCTAGTGTGTCTCATTCTTGAGGGAGGCCCCAATGTGATCTCCATTGTCTTGGAGAGTCTGCGGGAAGAGCCACCCATTCCTGTTGTGGTGTGTGATGGAAGTGGGCGGGCCTCTGACATAATTTCCTTTGCCCACAGATACTGCGAGGAAGATGGGTAAGTTTGATCAAAGCAAGCTTCCATACACAAGACAGAGCCGCCATCCAGTAGAGCCGATACATTACAATATACTGTAGGCATGTGTGTGCACGTGTGAGTACTGTATTAGTATCAGAGTGTTCTCAGAAAGGCTGTTAGCTCGATCAGTGTGTTCAATAGGAAGTATAAATATAAAGGATAAAGTAATGCATTAAATACATGTTTCATGTTTCTATTCGTTGACAGTTTGGTGAGTGACAGCGTCAAAGACCAGCTGTTGGTCACCATCCAGAAGACCTTCAGCTACACCCGCAACCAAGCCCAGCAGATCTTCCTCATGGTGATGGAGTGCATGAAGAAGAAGGCTCTGGTAGGTACAAGACAGCAGATTGTTGTCCATGTCAATGTAGCCAACATATTGCTATGTACATTTTCAATAAATCCATACATTAAAATCCATACATCGCTTGTGGTTGGTTGGAAGGTTCATCGGAATTCATCTGTCTGACTTATTAATAAATCTCTTCTGTTTATTATGGTTTTTGTCATTTGTGTGTCATTACTCATCTTACATACCTGGTCGGTTCCTCATCAGATCATTCAATTTCACATCTCCACCATCATGTTTTTATTAACAATACGTTATGTATATTCTATTATAAGTGTGAATCAAATATAAATCAAATATAAATGTTTTGTTGACAAATGATAATTTCTCGCATTGACAAAATTCTGTTTGTACATTAATACTGTAAAGGAGTTTTTTGAGCAGAGGACAAATGTCCTTTGTGTTACTGTAGCCTATTGTAGGCTTAATGGCTACAACTAGACTTTCTCAATTTATATTTTTTCTACATTACTTTTACATGTTCTACTAATGTAAGGGACTTTGGTGGCCTGAGCAATTTATCACGCTCACAGTGAATTAAACAAATTAAACGCAGACTGGAAGTTAGGCAATTATCTGAATTTCATGGGATTGTTTGACTCATCTGGCACACTGTACTGTAAACAGAAAGCACATTGAGGTCGTAGGTCAAACACAAACACCTGTGCCATTATAGAAATGAATAGCATAACATTCAGTTTGGGACCATGAACTGTGACTTACAGTATTTGACCATTTTTACCATACATTTTAAACGGGACAACGTGCCATAAAGTTAGCGGTGTGCCCTCTGCAGATTCAACTATATGCTGTATGTTCTCACCTCAGCAAAAACACAGCATCAGATTGGTAACGGATAAAGTACAGTAAGTCTTAGTATAGGATATTGTAAAATGGACTTGCCCGTGACAATCACAATTGTGTCTATTTTTACTAAGTTGAAATGTCCTTGCAGAAATGGTTACTATTATCTGAAACACTAAGCCTATGAGGATGTTGCTCTTATCTTTATTGGTCTTTGCTTTAATTCAGCTGTTTACAAAATTATTTCAGAATGTTATGTGACAATAACATTAAAATATGAAACATTTGGATGGTTTCTCATACCATACTGATTGTTGTAACATTTGTAAATAAAAGAATACTGTAGCAGCTGTGACGTTTAAAGATAACCGATTTTCTTATTTTAACAAAACGCAATGTTTTTCGATTCTGCCCAGGCTGAATTGATGGTCATTTTATATTCTGGATTGATTCCCAGAATCCACTGCAACATTTACATGCGATACTGTGCAGAAGATACGTCTTGCCACCACACTGCAACACTGGTGTACAGGATCCATTCACTCAGAGTGATTTCTATCCAGATGAATATCCTCTAGCTCTATAACACAACATTTAATTGGACTAAATCGGATCAGCATTATTGAGGATTAACAGAGTTCATTGGATCATCTTTTGGTCCTCAAGTATGTATGTAGCACAACGGCTTGAGCAATGGATTGACACCATGGGGGTTTTATGCAACCACCTACTACAGTATGTCTAGAACGTTGTCAAATGTGTGCCATACATAGTTTGAATTGGATTTATACTTATGAATTCTGAACTGTATTAATTTAACATTATTTTACAATATTTGAATGCCTGTTTTTTTATTCAAACCACTTGACAAAAAAAAAAGCACAGAAACCAACACCATCTCATGAACCTCGGGATCATCTCCGTGATTTCTGATAGACAGTCATGTTGTGTTTAGACACCCATTCAAGCTATGATGGGCCTTGCAATGTGACTGCCACACTGCCTAAGTGAATTTGGAGTGAGACATCCAGAATAATAGACCATAGGTCTGAGCTGTGGTGTAGCTAATACAAGGACACAGTGTGTGTATACGCCAACCACAATGAACAACAACAGCCTCACTCCAAATTGCTGAACATGTAGAGTTTAGACAGACTATAACTGCTGGCCTTGTTATGTATTAAGTATTTACGTGCTAGTTGGTTGGAGGCTTGGGGCCGGCCTAGAGAGGGATTCAGTTGTCAATGGGCACTCCCACAGGGTAGCCCATGTTTACCTTGGTCATTGGCATTGACTATCAGCCTAAGGACATGGGACTGATCTGCGACCCTAACCTACCAGTATAGTATTGTTTAGCAATATATTAAACCTCTACCTGCTGCTTATTAATGACCTGACTGTTGCTCTTAGATGATTCACAAAGTGAATTTTGGGTGAAACTTAATGAGAATGAGAATGGGACCTGAGAATGGGACCAGGTGTGAATGATCAGCCTGATTAACACATGGGCAACATGAACATTATACTTGTAATTGTATTCACTGTTAATGAAAAACATGTGCGAGAACTACAAGAATGTATATAACAGCTAATTTCATCTGATACAGTATGCTATTTGCACACAAGCACGAGATTAACAGCTATAGGCCATGACTCATTCTATTAGAGCCGTGGTTACCGAAAGTTACATAAGGGAGGGGAGGGTCCCGAACCCCAAAGTACAGAACCACTGGATGGGGCATTTTGTTGTTGTTTACAATAAAGTAAATAGATAGGGAAGAAAGCATGTCCTTCATTTAAACAAATAAAACAAATGTAAAGTATTACTGTGTGAAAACTGTTGTGTTAGTTAATATTTAGTGTGTGTGTGTGTGTGTGTGTGTGTGTGTGTGTGTGTGTGTGTGTGTGTGTGTGTGTCGTGCAGATCACTGTGTTCCGAATGGGCTCAGAAGGACAGCAGGATATAGAAATGGCCATCCTAACAGCTCTACTGAAAGGTGTGTGTGTTTGAATACTCTGTATATTATAGGATACATACTCTTATACACACAGTATATACAGTAATGTATACAATACATACTATATAATACATACTGTATAAACAGCATTGTGTATACAGTATTGAAAAATGTGTGTACCTGTGTGTAGTATTAATTGTAGCTCTGTGTGTGTGTGTGTGTGTGTGTGTGTGTGTGTGTGTGTGTGTGTGTGTGCATGCGTGTGTCTGCATGTGTGTGTGTGTGTGTGTGTGTGTGTGTGTGTGTGTGTGTGTGTGTGTGTTTCAGGGACCAACGCCTCAGCTCCAGATCAGCTGAGTCTGGCCCTGGCGTGGAACAGAGTGGACATCGCTCGCAGTCAGATCTTTGTGTACGGACACCACTGGCCTGTAAGACTGTCCGTCTGTAAGGCTGTCTGTCTTCCTGTTTGCATGCCTGCCTCTCTTTGACTCTGTCCATGTGTCTGTCTGTCAGCCCGCCAGCACCTTGTCCACAGACCGGCCCAGGAGCCCGATGGCCGCCCAGCGTTTTATGGGTGGAGGAGGAAAGGCAAAGTTCGGGGGGAAGAAGGTAAAAGGAGGCAAAGCCAAGCCAGAACCTCCTGAAGAGACGGATCCCAGGAAACTGGAGCTGCGTAACTGGGTAATTACACCACAGCCCTCTGTATCGATCTGATGTTACCAGAGGAACGGCAGACATTATGTATGTCTGTCTGTAGAGACGTTCAATGACGAGAAGTTCCAATGACAATAGTGTTCGCCTCTAATCATATTGCACATATTGAGTTCACCAGCCTGTACAGAGATGCTAGTCAATTATATTAGTGAATGACATTAATGACAATAACTATGTCGCTGCTCTAGATATCCTTCTGAAAAACACATTTGCATTATGATTTCTGATGTCCCCTTCATCCCTGGATTATGTGTGGTTAGAGCCTATTGCTTCTCTTGCAGGTCAACTCTCTAGAGCAGGCCATGATGGACGCACTGGTGTTGGACAGAGTGGACTTTGTCAAGCTCTTGATAGAGAATGGGGTCAACATCCACCATTTTCTGACTATTCCACGCCTGGAAGAACTGTACAACACGGTACATGTTATCTTTCTAGCTAACTACAGTAGCTTGATGCATAGCTAACGTGGGTAGAACAAGACATAGGCACTAACTAACTAGAGATGAGGGTTTCCTCTGCATACTACGCTAATATTTAATGTATAGATGATAATAGCTACCGTGCTGCTGGCAATATAATTGCAGTTGGACTTAATCATTGTAGGGAATTTGAGCCATTGCAGCTGAACCAATCAGAGACCAGTGGGTGGCAATGTGCAATGACTATTGTTTCTAAACGTATTCTGAAATATCAGTTGTAGAACTTCTAGATCAGTGGTCCTCAACCCTGGTCCTGGAGACCCCCTGCCCTGCATGTTTTAGATGTCTCCCTGCTCCAACACACCTGACTCAAATGAACGGGTTGTTGTCAGGCTTCTGCAGACTGCACCACACAACACTTTCTCAGCTTTGGCAATGCCTGTTCGTTGTGGGAGGCAAAGCTTCTGAGGGACCACCCACGGGAGAACCTCCAGTACTGAGAAATTAATACGCGGAATTGCCAAATCCTTCAGTTCATCCAATGGCCGCTTGAGGCTGGCTGTAGACTGTAGAGCTTTCATAGTTATAAACATGTTTACAGCCTGGTTCAAAAAACAGTTTTAGTCCATACTATATATACTATTATATACTGTATACAAGCCATACATGTAAAGGTAAATTTGCTTTTATTGTCTCATACAGATGCAAATTTTATTTAGCAAGACCTATTGCTATAAAAAACTGTTCTTGAGAAAAGCTATGGCTGGTTTGTCCATTTATATAGTCTATGGGAGCACCCTGTGGCAACTTAAAGGGATAGCTTTTGTTTTAATCCAGTATCAACAGTCTTTCGACAGCATCCCTGACTCCACCTATAACAAAGACAATAGAAGGACTTTGCCTATAATGTTAAAAGACTAATGAACTGAGGAATATAGGACCCTGGGATCATACAGTAGGACCCTACACTCCCAGTACAGCTGCATACCAGTGGGTTCCACATGTCTGATACCGCTGGTCCTTAACATCATGTCTGTCTATTCTACAGAGACTGGGGCCCACCAATACACTGCACTTTGTTGTCAGAGATGTGAAAAAGGTGGATATTGCTTCATTACATCATTTTATATTATGCATTAGTAGAGATAAATAGTACATTTTAGTGCTGAATTCCCAACAATAACTATGTCTCTGCAGATATCCTTTCTTAGGAATGAGTGCTTATTGTTGATGAGTTAACAGTAAATAGCCTACATTTAGATATGGAGTGCTGTTCAATTAAGTGATTTAGTAATAATGAAAATCTAATGTAATAGGATGAAACTTCTATGGTGGATATGCTAATATCATAAAAGTTTTTTTTAATTAATAATACATTTTTATTTAACAGCGGAATAATATATAAAAGCAAGACATACTGCATGACCATTAATGTGTATCTTACTGTAATAGTGCTGCTGGAATATTTCAGGGCAATCTTCCACCAGACTACCAGATAACATTAATTGACATTGGCCTTGTCCTGGAGTTCCTAATGGGTGGAGCTTACCGCTGCAAATACACAAGGAAAAGATTCCGGGCTCTTTACAACAACCTATATGGTTTGAAACGAGTGAGGACACATTTACACATAATGTAGATATAATATAATAGTGTTCCTTAGTACACAGTGTATGAAGTTGAAAATGTATGCATTTTAAATTACTATAATAGTTTCTAACTTAAGTCCTATCAATTTACATAGAGATCCGCGCCTAAAGCTGGTGCGTTTGAATGCTGTTGCAAAGATTAAATATTTAAAGGTTAAATAAATGTAGAGTTTAAGAAAGTATTTCCATTTCTAGTTCTTTCCTAGATAACTTAAATAGTGCTGTCTGTTTCTTTATTCTAGTGAAATTTTAGTATTTTGTTCCTATTATTGTCTGACATTTTCTTTAATGTCTAATTATACTCATACTGTACCTTATAGTTAGCTCTAACCTACTGTATGTGTCAACATACTAGTTTGTATACACAGTGTCCTCAATGCAGAAAATGTGCTAATTGACATTTCCTCTTTTGCACTTTGCAGCCAAAAGCTTTGAAGCTGCTTGGTATGGAGGTATGATACTTCTCTGTTTGTTTCAGTGTTATTTTCATGTTGCAACCCTCAAGACAATATATTATAGGTTAGAGTATACCACACCCTGGTTCTCTATGAGAACAGGGTGAGGAAACTCACAATGGTAAGATCTATCTGGTTGGTGGACCGTCACACATTAACATTTAACAGTGTTACTGTACAATAGTTGTCAATACAACAAAACATTGTGTTTATTTTACAATACAACTTGCTACACTTAATGGAAAACGTGCATATTACCATAGAAAGCCAATTAACATAAGGTGTGAATTCTCCAGGACGATGACCCTCGACCGAAGGGAAGGAAAAGCAAGAGAAAGGAGGAGGAGGTAGACATCGATGTAGACGACCCTGAGGTCAGTCGTTTCCAGTACCCGTTCCATGAGCTCATGGTGTGGGCCGTGCTTATGAAACGCCAGAAGATGGCGCTGTTCCTGTGGCAACGTGGTGAGGAGGCCATGGCCAAAGCCCTGGTGGCGTGCAAGTTGTACAAGGCCATGGCCCATGAGTCGTCGCAGAGCGAGATGGTGGACGACATCTACCAGGACCTAGAGAACAACTCCAAGTCAGTTCATATACGACATAGTGTGTACACCTACCAGAAACCAAACACAACCCAGCAATCGCAGGCAAAAGCAGAAACAGGGACAGGGAATGTTTAGGCGATTGGAAAACAACAGTAAACACAGAAATGGGCAAGCAGGGTAGTCAGGCTTCTGCAGATAATGATAACAACCCATTCATGTAAGTCAGGTGTTCTGGAGCAGGGAGACATCTATTACATGTAGGACAGTGGATCCCCTGGACCAGGGTTCAGAACCGCTGACCTTGTTCATCTAAACATATTTTTATAAATTTTGATTTTTCTATATGTTTTGGCCACACAAAGTATAACAGAAAAACAGTGCTTATACATATACTTATGGTGCCCAATGGATAAAACAAGTTACTGAATTGAGTTACACTAAAGAGTTCCTGTCACAAAACAATAATAAATAGCCTATAATACTTTGTAATCTGAGAGTACCTGGAGAAAAGCTCCAGGTCTGGGTTAATAACTTATGTTAACACTAGAAAGACGTTTGAAAAGCTGTAAATGTATAAAGATATATAAATATTCCCCTTTAACGTAGCTTTGTCCTCTTTCAGGGAGTTTGGCCAGCTGGCCTACGAGCTGTTGGACCAGTCGTATAAGCATGATGAGCAGGTAACCATGAAGCTGTTGACCTATGAGCTGAACAACTGGAGCAACTCCACATGCCTGAAGCTGGCTGTGGCTGCCAAGCACAGGGACTTCATCGCTCACACCTGCAGTCAGATGCTACTCAGCGACATGTGGATGGGCTGTCTGAGGATGGGCAAGAGCAATGGCTTCAAGGTTCAACTGCTTTTACCTGGTTCCTTTCAGCAAGGCACTGATGTTTGCTTGTAGATGTGGAAGGAGTGTATTGATAACTTATATTTAGGGCACGCTGCACTGGAGAACGATAAACAATGACACCTGTCCCTCATATTGGACACACATTGGCCAGGCCTGGGATAGTCAGTGTTGTGCACTATGTTTGTGTTCCCATTTACAGAGGAACACTGGATTATTTTACAGTTCAAAGGACGGACAGATAGAGGAACTGGAGTAGATATTCTCGGAATTTGACATGAAGCGTATCAGATGAGAATTTCTTAGCCCACGTTTAACATACTTCATAACGTAATCAAGAGAGTATTCAAGGGTTTCACATGACAGGTATGAAGAGGTGGTGAAAGATGTAATCCTCGTCTAATGAATGACAAATAAAAACACAATAAAATAGAAAGCAGAAAAAATCAACTCTCATAGAATTGGGTGTCTCATTCTCTCCTAACCATGGCCCTGGGTGATGAAGTGTTGTTCCCCGCAGGTGATTTTAGGCATTGTTCTCCCACCGTCCATCCTTCTACTGGATTTTGGATTTGGAGACGAGGCTTCTAATCAGTCCTCTACGGAGAATGACCAGGCCAACGAGAAAGAGGAGGAAAGGTCTAGCAAGGTATAATATATCTGTAATAAAACAAGGTATAAGCTGTGTCTTTTATCATGGTACAGTACTAGCTTGCAGATGTAATACAGTAACTTGTATGTCTCTATAATATAATGACTGGTATCATTTTATACATGTGTGACGATATTGTTTAATTTGATAATTCTTATCTAAAACGCATTTTTAGCAATGCTATACAGGTGAAGTTTACGGATGTGTGTCTTCAGGAAGGCGCATGTAATGTGGACATCATGTTGAAGAAAGGTGATGAAGAAGGCCGTCTTAAGAAAAAGAGAAGAATGCCTATTGCGAGGAAGATCTATGAGTTCTACAGCGCACCTTTCACCAAGTTCTGGTTCAACACTGTAAGGCTAACACGTTCAGTAAAACTCTCAACTGCTCATTGAATAATCCTTTCCATTCAATGATTCATGAACACCTGCCCAGAAAATAGCCAGATTTCCCATGTCTTTCCCCAACAATGTATTTGATAACCTGACTTGTCCTAGTTGTTTAGCATAACTGTGTTAATAATGAATTGAAACTTAAAGAATATAAATGATCCCATAGTTACGCCTGAGTATTTAACATGTTCTATCCATACTGTATGTGTGTTGTCAGATCTCATACCTTGTGTATCTGATGCTATACAACTACATAATCCTGGTCAAAATGGATCGCTGGCCGTCACTGCAGGAGTGGATTGTTATCTCGTACATCATAACCCTGGGACTGGAGAAGGTCAGACAGGTACAGTGCATTCTGACCGCACAGGGTGCTCTTACAACTAAAAATAGCTCAACTCAACTAGACAGACTAGACCAGTCTCAAAACACTTTGGGACAGTTTCACAGACATGGATTAAGGCTAGTCCCAGACTAAACAAATAATTAAATGAAAAACGTTAGTCTAGGACTAGGCTTAATCCATGTTTGCGTTTAAATAGGGCTAGGAATACATACAGAAGGTTAAAAAAAAAAACAGACTCGATTAAATTGAACTTAACTAAACTAAATTAAACTGGACTATAGTAAACTCGACCATGGGTAAAATAAACACAATTAAAATGAGTTGGTCAGAACCAAACTACCTCATAATTACCAAGCACATTCTTGGTAGAACCAGTGTCATCTAAACGTTAATCAGCTACTGCTGTACTGTAGATCCTGATGTCAGAGCCGGGGAAGCTGAAGCAGAAGATTAACGTGTGGTTGGAGGAGTACTGGAACATCACAGACCTGGTGGCCATCTCTGTGTTCCTGATGGGGCTGCTGTTGAGGCTGCAGAGCGAGCCCTACTTGGGCTACGGACGCGTCATCTACTGCGTGGACATCATCTTTTGGTACATCCGTGTGCTGGACATCTTTGGAGTCAACAAGTACCTGGGACCCTACGTCATGATGATCGGCAAGATGGTGGGTGCTCCTGATAGGCTGGTCGGTGTCTGGGGCTCACATCAAGAAATACAGGCAGACAGAATGGATGAGAGTGGGACAAGAATATAGTATATAGTGGGCATATAGTCATGCAGATACATAGACAGACTGATGGACCGTCTGTGTACAGTATAGTACACAGACGGTCTTGTCTAAAGATACTGTAGAACCACTGCAACGTGTTTTGCTTGTGCATGGAGGAACAACCACTTGCCAACAACAAAACACTGGGTTGCTTGTTGGCTCTTTATATTGATCTCATATGTTTCAGGTGTTTATGAAAGGACAGACTAACACACTGACAAACTAACTGATAGAGCGGGTAATAGAGGCAGACATTAACATCTCACTGACTAATGTACAGACAGGCAGCCCTATCTAACAGTATGTTGCTGTGGCTTCCAGATGATTGACATGCTGTATTTCGTGGTGATCATGCTAGTGGTGTTGATGAGTTTTGGCGTGGCAAGGCAGGCCATTCTCCACCCTGACGAGGAGCCAACATGGCGGCTGGCCAGGAACATCTTCTACATGCCCTACTGGATGATATACGGAGAGGTTTTTGCGGACTCGATAGACCGTAAGACTAGAATTCATAGTAAGATTCTGTTTCCTCTTTCCCGGGAAGATGATGGGCTATTCCCTAGTCACGTGATCGTGGTATTCCTTGTGAAAATTCCCTGTTTGTACGCTCTTGACCCCACCTTCCTCTATCAGCTGACACCTACACTTTGTTTCTCACGCATAAATACACAATAAAGAGTTCATATTCACACATTTTGAAATGATGTGTGCAGTGCACAAACATGATGCACATACACACAAAAGCACACAGACACAAATACCATCACACAGTTACACACATACTTTAAGACAATATATCCACACACACACACACACACACACACACACACACACACACACATTATTTTAGTTGTTAGTTTAGTATTGTTAGTGTGTTAAGTGTGCCCTCTACAGGGAAAACAATAACAGTTCAGAAAGTTAATGTTATTTTAAATGAAGACATGACACGCCATCTTGTTAAAACCCCATTAGACTTCAAAATAGTACTAACCTTAAATTAAAATGTTTATCAAGGCTAATTATATTATACATATATTCTACTTATAATCATACACAAAAACAACAAGTGAGAATGGTACTATGTTCTGCTTAATTTTTTTGTTTTTAACAGCAACAAAAAAGGTAAACTCCAACATGTATAAAGTATATATAAATATATGAAGTATATTTATATATAAAGTGTAGTGCAGCAATGCTCTTCCTCTTTGCTAATGGACGCTCCATTTACTGACACTAATGGAGCTGATGCTGCTACTGTTGTTTTGTTGATGTAGCCTATCTGTTGTCTGTTTTCATCGCTCCACTCTCGCTGCTTGACTTGGACCATGACAGTCTATGCAATGGAAATCAATCGTAAGTACATAAAAAAGTATCTACACAAACACATTAGGCTATTCGTTACATTGTGTGAGTGTTTCTCCAAGTCAGCGGTGGGGAATCCTGGTCCTGGAGGGCTGATCACTGTCCTGCACGTTTTAGATGTCTCCCTGCGCCAACACACCTGATTCACATGAGTGGCTCGTTATCATTATTATTGTCTTCTAATGACCCACTAAAGTGAATCAGGTGTGTTGGAGCAGGGAGACATCTAAAACGTGCAGGGCAGTGACCAGCCCTCCAGGATCAGGATTCCCCTCCCCTGGTTTAAGTGAACCATATGTTGTTCCAGCTCCTTGTGGCGACAACATGTATGATGAGGATGGAAAGAAACTTCCACCATGTATTCCGGGAGCCTGGCTCACGCCTGCCATCATGGCATGTTATCTGCTTGTGGCTAACATCCTGCTAGTCAACCTGCTAATCGCTGTGTTCAAGTAGGTCATTAATGATAGATGCCTGCAGCATATTCCAAGAATTATAAACATTGTTTGCATACTGTACTCTATCAAGATAATGATTTCTAGAAAATGACAAATGGGTTCCTATACACACAAGTTCAAATAAATAAAATAAAATAAACATAATACAGTCCCCACAGAACCCAAAACCTGATACCAGTTACTCTGGACACTATATCCCTGACCAATGATGTCTCCTGCCTCAGCAACACCTTTTTTGAGGTGAAGTCCATCTCCAACCAGGTGTGGAAGTTCCAGCGTTACCAGCTGATCATGACCTTCCACGACCGGCCCATCCTCCCACCGCCCCTCATCATCCTGCCGCACATCTACATCGCCCTGCGACGCCTCTGCTGCAGATGCACGGGCATGCAGGAGGGGGAGCAAGACGATCGGGACCGAGGCCTCCGTGAGAACCCCTCACACCTTCCACACAGCACGAATGACACATTTACCTGCACTGACTTATCAGCTGAACACACTACCGTAGGCTACAGGGCTTCCCAAAGTGGGGGTCGCAAGACACATACAGGGAGTGACATGGTTATTGAAATAATAAACGATTAGAAATTGCATATTTTAGCCATAATTGTTACTACAGATTATTTAATACTGGTGTTTCCTGCTACTATCTTTTATTAAATGACTATAAAATTATGTTATGGCTTTTACTGTGTGCTTTGGGGGTCTTTGTTGAGGGGGTCATTGTTATTTTTTGGGGTTGCAGCCTGAATAGTTTGGGAACCCTTCTGCTATAATATCTATTGTATTGCCCACACTGTAAAGTGGAACATATTGAATTGGAGATTGTATAGATGCCTCCCAAATGTGCGTTTCTATCTGGGGTCCAGTCTTGTAGCTGTGGATAGGAATGATGTGAATAATCTAGATACATGAATGAATATGTCTGACCTTTAACAGAGCTGGTGCTCAGTCCAGATGAGCTGAGGAGCCTGCATGAGTTCGAGGAGCAGTGTGTGGAGGAGTACTTCCGTGAGAAAGAGGATAAGGAGCAGTCGTCCAACAACGAGCGCATCCGGGTCACGTCTGAAAGGTGGGAGACACACACAACACACTGCAACAGCACAATGCAGGACGGCACTTGTGACTCAAGGGGGAGGTGTTCTGAACAAACTGGCTTACCAACTGTTTTCTGAATGTTTTACAACAAAGTTTGCAGCAAACCATGGGCCATTTTTGTATTTTCTGGAGGGCTCTATATTTTACAGTATTTCTCATTCACTTTGGTACATTTTTCAGATGAGAATTGACATTCTCAAAACTATGTGCTCAACCTCCACATCATCAAGTTACTTGGGCGCATCATAATAGACATTTCTCATCGTTTTGGAACAAATTGCAGATGCTTTTGCACATTCATGCAAATGGTTATGTACAATTGTCTGCT
>JAODOY010044000.1:0-19732 GCA_025399855.1 Forbesichthys papilliferus | reverse complement strand
ACAATAATACTGTTAGACATTTATATATAAAAAAATATTCTCTTTCGAATAGGGTAGTGGGGGGTGCGCCCCCGTGCGGGGGGGCACTCGTTGATAACAGGATAAGCATGAAATATCAGCTTGAACTTGTCGGGACCATAGAACTATATAAATAATGATGGTTTTGGCTTGCTTTGTTTGTCATCATTTATTTTACAACTAGCATGTTATTTCCTTAACTCCTGGCTCAACATCGTAGCGAAAACAATGTTTCTCTTTTATTTTTATCACTATCCAGCAGGCTGTTCAAAGTACCATTCAGTACCAAATCTATCTAGAGCTCTGCGCCATCTGATACGCACGGTGAAGTGCAACGTACAGTATTGACCACGCCTGGGAAAAGCTCTAATAAAATATCGGGCTGTAATTGGATTCGGTCTTCAGAAAGCCATACTAGTGTGGTTGGGGCTCTGACAGAATTGTTTTGGACTCGGGCCATGTAGGGTTAAACTTTTCAGGCCTGATTAAAGCTCTACAGCTATAGATTGACTGGTAGAATAATAATCACAATGTGTTTTCCCAAATAAACCATTATAGCAAACAATACACAGTGGCACGGCGGCCTATACTTTTTAAAAAAAATTTTAAAATAACATTTTGATGATCACATTGCTTGAAAAAATTTAAAATGGCGTAACTAATAAATCTGAAACATTTTCATCATAGCGGCAACTGACAACGGTTTCCCCTGGTCAAAATATTTAGCTAGGTATCCTAGACCATCACCTAGATGATCACATGATCCTGTGCCCCACAGCAGGCCAAACATGTCATAAAGTTAGTGATAACAAAGACCACCCATTTAGAGGGACGTTATGATTGGTACATTTGACTGTCATTTTAAATAATTTTCCTCATTAAGATGCCCTCTGTAAAATTATAGAGGGAATCACCACACAGAGCTGCATACGCGTCACAACCGAGACAGCGTGTTTAATTTAACCCTTCACATTCCAACACAAACTGAATAGACAGGTTTGAAGAGAAAATGTCAGCAGAAACATTTTATGCAGATTACTATGGAAAAAGGAGAATATCATTTTGACTAATTGAGATTATTTAAGGCCCTTTCGGAGGGCCTAGAGGGCCCTGACAGTTCACCACTGAATCCACCATAAATTTAAGCAGAAAAGGCACCAACTGGTGTTTGGAAATTTACCAGAATAAAGGAAATTAAGTGTTGTACACTTCAGGTTGTTGTACACATGGTTCTAATCCCAGAACATTACAACCACCCCCACCCCCCTCCTGCCCCCAAGCATCAACCCGCTTAAATGTAGAAGCAAAACATACGTCTTTTAAATACATTTTTTAAATACACACCAACAGCGTAGGCATGCAGGCGCCACCCAGTTACAGTATAACACAAACTAAGTTCTCCCCCAATGTTTAGAACAATCCTAGAGGAAACAATGAGAGTTCTTAAATAGCTCTTTGTTAACTAACCGCATTACATTTGAATAGCTAGGCCTACAGCAATAAGCTGGTCCTATAATATGTGTACAGTATGTGCACACAGGCCCAATACACTCAGCATGTAACGCAGGAAAGTTATTAATAGTGCTAGAGGTATGCAAAGCAAAACAGAGAACCACTTTGATCTTCAACAGACGCTGTGCTGCAGAGTATATTGGTATTGGAGACTATTGGTAAAGAGACTTGACACTCCTCTCTATTATCTTTGGCTTTCTTCCATTCCAGTTTGCCATTTTCTCACATTTTATGGCATAGCCCGGGGAACAATTGATTTGGTATTTGTCCTGCGCCGGTAAGAGGGCATGCGAGAGAAGAAATAAACTATTATTATTACTTATGCAGCGCGATTGAAAAATGAATGAGGGAATTTGCTGCCAATTAACTGTATATTCATGAGGTATTCTTATCGCCCGAATTGAATTAACATGCAGAACGATGCTGGGTGTGTTGGAACAGGGGGCATAATTGCAAAGCACGGCCAAGCGAGTTATGCAAATTGTGCTCATTTCCTGGTAAATTTGAAGTGACTTACTCTGTACCCATATTAATACAATGCCTAAATAACTTATGGTAGTGAGACTGTAAGTTGTGAATTAGATTAAAGTTTTCTGTGTTGCGTGAGAAGAGTCTTATCAGAGGTGAAAGTAACTACATAAACTGAGCGTAATATAAACAACCACACCATTACACAGTCAGTGTGTTGCTCTGTCATTCATTTTTATAGAACTCTAGAGAACTTGTAACTCCAGAAAACCTGCACCCCTTTCCCCAATCTACATTATCCAGATTGTTTGGCAAGTGTTCCCATTAAGGATGGAGCTGAATCTGATTCAGTTATTCTGATAAGCACAAATACACTTGTTTCTAACTTTTTTCAAATCAGATCTACAAATTATGGGGATATTTGCATAACATATTTTCGTAACATTCTTTTTTCAGACAGCAAGCTCTATTAGCGATACTGATAGCTCCGTTGTCTAGCCTACCTGTATCTAATTTTATTATTATATAAATAATATTTTTGGACTTTTTGACACTTTTCACTTTTTAACGCCAGCTGTGGCTATACAAACACTGATGCGAACAGCGTTTCCAGACTGTATTCTCAGGGAATAGAATTTGAGCTACAGTAAGAGCAATAGCCGGGTGAGCCAGGCTACACAAATATTGGATATAACAGCATATTGCCTAATCATGCCTGATTGCTTTTTCATTTACAGCAGAATATAACGTTTGACAAAGACTGTTATACATGTTATATGTATTTGCACGTTTTGTTAGAGCCGTATAAGAAGAGTTTTATACAACTGTAGCTGCGTATGTTTGGATAGCAATCACTTTTCAGCGGGTGGATACATTTGGGAAGACATACCCAAACCTTTTCTTTATTTTCCAGGATTGTGTACCGGTACGCTCATTTCCACTTTTATACAAATACAATTTTGCTGACACAACAAATACAAATAGTGCGAAAATCCCTAGTTCCCATTGCAATATTGTCATCTGCCTAATTTGATGAAAAGCTTCCTTTATTTGGAATGGTCTTTTCCCAAACATTCCAGTCCAACGCGAGCACAGCTGTACGCTCGTGCACCATTGTGTGCACACAAGTGCTTTTAATCTAATTGTATAGTTGCCATCCTGCTTGTGGCAAACCCTGTTTCTTTTGACAAAGCAGCAACATGAAGACGAATGGGGCGAGGCCGCTCAACATCAGAGCAGAAGGCAACCAACCAGGTGTCAGGTAAGTGTTGTCATAGCAGCGTGTGCGCACGCGCGCGCGTGTGTGTGTGTGTGTGTATGTGCAGTCGTACATCTGCGTATATGTGCGCTTTACCCACAGGAACGTGAAAGTGAAGAGATCGAGAGGAGCATTTGTGACTGTTACTTCTCAGCCACGTTTGAAGGGAGCTGGTTCAATTTGCTACTAAAGACATCCCCACACACAAACACAAACATATACACTCCTCTGGTGTGCTGAAAAACCATTGACCTTCATTTTCTCAATTTCTGAGGCCGATCAGTGGGCCATTCTTCCATGTAATGTTTACATCTCTGTGGACTATTTGGCCACAATGGGAGAGATTGTGACAGACATTTCCAGTCTGTCCTGGGGGATAAGCTATCACAGCAACACATTTGAGCACAGTTTGACTTAGACACAGAGGCATTACTGTAGGCATGCCTGCCAACATGGGGGAAGGGGGGTGGGTGGAGGGGGAGTCAGTTATTCCCTTGGTCAATTAAGGGGGGCCCAAAATGGGGGGCCCAAAATGGCCATTAAACCTTAAAATTATCTTTTAGAGTAGTTTGTCAAAAATAAATATTTGACAAACTGTATATGCGGAGAGCAAGCAAATAACGAGATGATTGCAAGGTTAAATTTACAATACATTAATATCCTTTAGAAGATTATTATATCCAAAGCGACTATCAATTAGTTAGGGCGCAGGCAGGGGGTTGCCGCTCGCCACAGGAGACCACACCTCATGTTTAGACCAATACACCCACCGGTGCTCAAATGGGCGCAAGTGCATTTGCTATTTAAATAACGTGGGTGCTGGATGGGAAAATGATAAGCTAATAAATATTGACTTCCTTGCTTCCAGAAAGTCTGTCTCTAGCTAAAACAGGTATATGTGTCAGATGTTCAGCACAGAGTTGCTTATGTGAATAAAGGAAGGAAGAGGTTGAGACAGAAAACACTGCACATTATATTGCATTCTTTTTTTGGTATCTGGAAATAATGTATTTTACTGAACATATTCAGTTGTACTTAGCGGTTGTGTTTCATTATTGCATTTATAATAATACAAAGACAATTTCCACCTAGGTTACCATCTTCAAATCTGTATCTCTTATAGGCACCATGTAGGCTACATTTTGCATTACTGAAAAGCTCCTAAAAAATGTTTAAACGCTGTGTCTTAGAGTGCTGATAGAGACATTATTTAGAAAAAATAGCTGATTGTATTTTCAACCTGGAAATGTCCTGGTCTAGTGTTGTAGTTCTGGTTAATGTTTAAGGCATATGAAAACTTTATTTAGAGTGCATCTTAATTACACCAACACGTGCATTTAGAAAAATAAAGACCACGCATTCTGGCATACACTACAGTATGATGTTTTTCATATATAGAAAGAGCAAACAAGCCCACAAGATGCTAAAATACATGTGCAAAAAGAAAAAGATATGCTTTGAAGTTGTATTGAATTCTACCAACAAATTAGTTTAATGTTTTGGACATTATTTCACAATTGTGTCAATGTTCTCACATTCAACAGTAAGCTATGAGAACAATTTCAATGCTGAACAAAAATATAATCTGCCCTAAGAAATATTAGAGGAAATTGTGTGTTTTGGGAGTATTTTCATTCTTTCATACGTAAGCTGACATGGGCTAGCCAAGTTAGCTGTGTTTTATCTTTAGCTGACGGAAATGTGATCAGACTACTGGCTACCCACTGCCTTTTAATAAAAATATGTCTTAGGGTTTCTTTCAAAGCTAAATCATTACTTTGAACTAAGTCAATGAAAAAAAAAAGAAAAATAATGTATTTGACCTATGTCACTAACATAATTTAAGAATCCCTAATCACATATTAAACTGCTCAGGTTTACAGGTTTTGCTTAACCTCTTAATAAATGTGTTCTGTGCCTTCATCTCCCACCTTTATCATGGCACATCAGCAGGGATTAACCTCTTCATCACTAGATCATTTGTAGTTATTTATCCCCAATTATTTGTAATTTTAGAATCGGGCGCTATGATCTGTATCATGGAATTATATTTTCCAGCACTGTATGCTCAAAGTTTTTTGAGTTAAACCAATGTGTTCAATTATCACAGAGATAATTTCTCTGATGCATCCATTTGGTCTAGACTACACACACACACACACACACACACATACACACACCAATGCTGTGCTCAGATGAGTACCACAGAGTCTATATGTCACCATTTGCACATGTGTGAAAACATGTATTCTAACGCATTAATGTACATTCACAAGGTAGTAACGGAAAGAAAATAGACCACTGGTCAATATGTTAGCAAGGAAATGTCCCTATACTAAAAACCTTTTCAAGATCAATGGTTTAGAGAACTCGACATTAGCTGCCTCCTAAACTGTAGGTGGATGTACCAATGTTTTTGCTTCAATGGACAGCCATGCACAGCCATGGAACAATGCAAATATACTGTATATAGTGCAATAGATTGAAAACCATAGTTCCTGTTCCTGCACAGTGCAATTCTAACCTGCGTGGAGACTGACAACAATCAGAATTATTCTCGCTTGCTAACTCCAAACTCAAATCCAAACAAACACCTCTGCCTTCAATGCCATAGGTCACTTACTCAGAAGCTTCGCCCCACACATTGGAAACACATTGTGAAGGCTAGATATTGTTGTCACGGTCTGCCATCTACTTATGTTTGTTGTTTGTCTTGTTTCAGTTTGTGTTTTCCTTCTTTTTTTTCCCCCAGACCGTTCGTTACCTGCCTCATGTTGATTGTCTATTTGGTTTCACATGCCCCTCATTTTCCTTGTTCAATGGTGTTCTTGTGCCCTGGGCACGAGAATAGGGGCTTATGTAGTCTTTGTTGGATCATTGTTCAAACTGTTAGCCGTGCGTGCGCCTGTCAGTCAGAGTTCTAGTTTTAAAGTACACCCCTGAAACCTGCTTGTTTGGTTGTGCATTTGGGGCCATCCTGCCTGTCCGCTCTTAACAATTGTTGTTGTAAGCCGTGTTGCAACTCTGGTCTCTGTAGAAGAGCACAGAGAACAGTAATTAAGTTAGCAGAAGGTGATGAGATATTTTGGGAATTTGAAAATAGTGTATTAGCTTGCAATCGCTAACTATACAATAAAAGGCCATTGCTGGGAACTAATGTCTAGATGTACCAATGCCAGGGACACACCATCAGCTATGTGCCAGAATAAGCTGCTGATGAATGATGGCAGGCAGGTGTGTTCCTCCCAAGTCTGATGGTCGGTGACTTCCCCTTTTCTTCACAGAGGGAGAGATAGGGGAGGTATGGGACGATGTCAGCACCGCTGATATGTCTCTCCCGAGCCCATGTTGAGAGCCCTGGCAGCATGTGTGTGTGTGTGCGTGCAGGCGTGCTTCAGTACCTACGGGGACTGAAGAGAGCAGCTGTATAGCGTTTCATCTCATGCCAGGCCAGGCCACACTTCCACATGGATACAGCAAGACAAGCTTGGCACAGTTGGGCAGGGCTGTAACTGAGTAGAACTCACGTTGTCAATGTAATGAAGTATTTGTTTTGAGGGAGGCTATGTATTCCACAAATAGTATTGACCTGCTTTACACCGACTTTTACATAAATAATATACTTGTGTATTGTACATATTTGTTAATTAATTAACTAATCTGGTATAACTCCATAGATCCAACAATCTACTCATGTTCTAATGGCAAAAGTTTAATAATGTGGAGTTGTTTAAGACTGCAGTCTCTGCTGATTTGACAATATTTTGGCAAATTTGTGTTGGCTGAGATGTGGAACATATCATTCTTGACAAGTATGGCTCCCAAGTGGAATGAAAGTGGTCCCAAGTGGATTCCTGCCAATTCTTTCTTTATTCGGTTCAGTGCTGTTCAACATTTTAAAGGATAATAGATCAAGTGGAAGAAATAGTACTTGTTCTTTGTTTCTTTTATGTTTGAATGCTGCAAAATGTCTGTTTTGCCGCATGTGTGTGTTTGTGGCGTTTTTGTGTTATCTATGCTCTCTACTCAGGTTCCTTTGGTATTTGCATGTTAATTTATTCATATAAAAAGTAGATATATAATATAAATAGCTTGGAGTAGAGCCGCTACTCCTTCGCGTCGAAAGGAGCCAGTTGAGGTCGTACGGGCATCTGGTAAGGATGCCCCCTGGGCGCCTCCCTTGGGAGGTGTTCCAGGCACGTCCAGCTGGGAGGAGGCCTTGGGGAAGACCCAGGACTAGGTGGAGAGATTATATTTCCACATTGGCCTGGGAACGCCTCGGGATCCCCCAGTCAGATCTTTCTTTGTGTGTGTGTGTGTGTGTGTGTGTGTGTGTTTGTATGTATGTATGTATGTATGTATGTACGGTGTATATATAAAAATAAATAAATATATATATATATGTGTGTATGTGTTCATTTATTCATATATGTACACGATTGTGTGTTTTGATGATTTTGAAGATTAACACTAAAGAAGAGCAAGCTCCTGGGTGGCAATTATGTTTGACATATTTTGTTTGACAACTTGATCCTATTTCATTTTACTCGCACTGTCTGGTGTATAAATAAAAACAACCTAATTTTATCTTTTGCCAGCTGAGCCTACTTCGACAACCTCTCTGAAAAGACTGGTTTTAATAAAAAGAACATGAAGTCTTATTTGAGAATGGTACAAATTAATATTTATCCTTTCATCACAAATAAAGGATTTTATGTAAGGCTATTTACAGTAGGCATATGTATGTATGATAGTGTAAGAGTAAATTTGGGGCTCTAAGGTACTCTAATGAGTCAAAATCTAAATCAAATAATTTAGGTAATAGTTTAACGTGTTAATTTAATGTCTTGTCAATAGTTATAACATATAATATACATTCTAAAATTTAAATTGAAAATAGCCTTTGAAGTCAAGTCATTTACATTTATTTATAAAGCACATTTAAAAAAAGACAATGCTGACCAAAGTGCTGTACAAAATACAATTACTCCACAAGAATGCAGTTACTGTACAACATAATGCAATAAGAACAAATCAATACAGTGAAGTATACAACAATGAAGACAAATAATGGACAAACTGGAAAAATTAAGCATAATTCCCCTAAAATGAAACAAAGGCTAAAGAATAAAAATATGTTTTTAGACTAGACTTAAAAGTCTCGATAGTGAGGGATGACCTGATAGAGAGAGGGAGAGAATTTGAAGCTTGAGTTATAGTTTCATTGGTATTTAAAGGCTAACATCCATTGTGCATTCACATGGCGTGCCGTTTTATGTATCAAAACACAATGATTAATCACACCTGCAGATATCACCTTCTCAACGTGAGTAACTCCCATTTAGAGCAGTGTCGTTACTGGAGGTCACCAGTTGATGGGGGGATTCAGACAGAGTGTATGGGAGATCTTTATAGCTCATTAAACCATTATAGTGTGTTAGACTTATAATTAGGGGGTGCTGACCTCTGTGTTTGTGTGAGCGTATGGAGGGTCCAGGTTTGCTGGAGATGACTAACATTGTAGATCATGAGGTAATCTCGGAGAAAGCAAGACGCTGTTTGTGCAATCGTATTATGAATACCAATGGGCTAGATATTACAATGCAAACTAGTTTCCCATGAGTTCCTCTTCATAGCTTCTCTACACAGAATGTGGAAATGAGATAGTTATTGCAGAGTGATGGCTAAAATGAATATCCATCTGAGCTATATTGCCCCAATTGGTTATTAATATAACATGTTATTCACAATGTGCAGCTATTTTGAGCTACAATACGAATGACTAAACACAAACTGAAACACACATTGAAGGAAAGGGTATGCATTGTATTTGGATAAATATCAGTAAATGGTTGAAGTCATAAATAAATAAAACGTGTTTACATACAAAAATTGAAATGCTAGACCAAAATATGGTGTGGTACGTGCAAGAAAATGAATGTTTGCACAGTGGCATATATATATATAATTATTATTATTAATGCTTGCCTGCCTTTTTAGCGTGCCCTACAGTTTGTCATAGAATAACAGAATAATGTGTCCCTATTTCGCTCCATGTGAGATAATGCTAAAGCTTCTAGAGAAAGAAAATTATATTTTCATTTTCATTTAATATGTTTTAATTGTAATTGTGTTAGCTACATTCCAGTGCAGAAAGTACAATCAATATGACAAAAGCATTCAATTATAAACAGCAGCCTCCATAGTGTACTAGATGTGTATAGAGCTGAAGTAAAGTAGTTGAAGTGAGCAGTTCCATTCCCAGTTGCACAAGGCATGAAAAGTCAATGTCACACAATGTCATGCTTCACCTGTCTACTGTATGTAGGATACCACACATCCACTTATAACAAGTGATACAAAAGGATACTATGAGCCCCTTGGGGGGTGAAGAGATTTGAATGCAATTCTGCCACATATTCATTACCTTTTCCCTATATGGGAAAATGCAGCTATCTTGGTATAGCTGGGCTATAGTTTTTATTTATATTTTTTTGCATGTGCTCTTGTCTTTTTTACCTGCATTTCCTTTTGCTTCCTGCATCTTAAAAAGCCACTAGATCCACAGACAACTTCTAATTCAGATGGAATATTAATTAGATATAATTTAATATTAATATGAATTTAATAATAATATTAAAAAAGCAAGGGTAGGCTACTGGTTTACTGTTGATTGATAAAACCACAACACCAACATTATATGGCGTGCATTTTAAGCTACATATAAAGTTGGATGTTTTTGAATATCCACATTTTATAAAGCATTGGATCTTGAAATTACTAATTTTTAATTAATTAAATTCTCACATAAATTTCACGGCCATCCACGAGCACTCACGGAACAGGCTATGAAAGGTTGTGGTAAGCTGCATTCTTAATGAATAGTTTGCACCAATGCATCAGATGCCCTGTGATCAATGCATTGACTTTAACAGGAAAAACCCAAAGTGTGTGAAATTAAACTGCCCAGAGATGAAAATACGCTTGGATCTATGCACACAATGATGAGTCTTAATAACTAAAAGAGTGGACTCCAGCTTGCCCTGGGTTATCTAGGGACTAAGAGAGTTTAATCGAGGTTGTATTAGAGACCTTGAGGGAGGAATTCAACTTGTCAGGCTAATCATGCTAATGATCGACCCTGGGTCACCAGAGCAGCCATTCCCATCTATATCCATCAGGAACACAGGGTCACTTCTTGACAGTTGTCCAAAGAGAGAAGCCAGCCAGGGACTCCATAGTCAAACATCAGGCTTCAGATGGTTGGATAGATGGTTGCGGTGATTAACTTTTAACCAACTGCTGTCATCCCGTTTTGCAATTTTGTCCAGTGTTACTTGGACGTTTTAAATATACAGTACATACAGTATTCTCAAAGAATGTTTCATGTCATATTTTTCAAAGGGTTATCTTGCTCTGGAATCTTTCACATTGCTTGTGAGCATTACATTTCTACTTGTTTAGAAACATTTTCAGGGTGAATAGAATGTTTCTTTGCAATCTCACACACATATAGTGTCTTCTGTTTAATCAGTATGGTTCTTTTGAAAATTTCCACCAAATCTAGCTTTCCTTTTGAAGTCTGAATATTTATTTCCCAAGGGCGTGAATAACTTAATTCTGCTTTCTTCCCTAAGACATGCAAATTTAAGAGAAGAGAAAGCAATGCAACTGTCTACATTTAAATTATACTCTGGCAGTAGCATTTATTGGAGTGTAATACAAGTCTGTCGAGTAATGTCAAAATGATGTAAACGATATTAGATATCTGATGTATTGTAGCTACACAGTAACTGAGTTTGAGATAAACACTGTCCTTATCTGGCATCTGCCTGGATGATCATATCCAGTAAATATCCACCGGTCTGTGTCACATACTCATGACCATGATAATTATATGTTTAATAATAAATAAGATTATGTTAAGTAAGACTTTTATTGTTTGTACTTGAGCAATCTCCAGTCTGCAAATATTGTTGACATGGTAGCAGTTACAGTAGCACATAGCAGTATGCTAGTGATTCATCACCTTCTGACAACCTTTCAGATTTATTTTTTTATGGACATAGATAACCTTACATTGGAAATAAAGTAAGTGATCTATTTCCATCGTGCAATGGTAAAGAGGTCAACGTGTAAAAGTATGATATTCTGTTCTGGAATATCTATATTAGCTCTGAAAAATCTTAATTCACTGCGGGACTTACAGTAATAATTTAATTCTAAGTGACAGACCTTGATACATTGAGGATGGCTATGAGTTGCAAGACCTGCAACACATCTGTAGGAAATACAGTATGTATCTCAGGAAAGGTGTTTTTGTTAACATTACCATACAGCAAATTGCTAAACTAAACATAAGGCTTGAAGGAGAGAATTCTTCACAATCAGAAAGTTTGAGAAAAAATGGAAGTATTGCTATCCAACAAGCAAAGCCAAGGGCATATTCCTGCTATCTAGATTACTATCCATTCTCCCTGCAATTATGCGTGCACCGTGGCGTATCACACTGATCTTTAACTGGGGGGCATTAAACAGGCTTTTTATTGGTGAAAAGAGTCTCTGTATCACTGCACTTGAGTTATTTCATTACCCCATTTAGGCCAAAAGTGGGCTCAGGGATTTGGATTAGCAACAGTTTTCAGGGGTTTTATGGAGCAATGTTCTCAAAGTGTGTGACCTGTGCCCCTCAAAAAAGTAATAGCATGAACAAAAAGACTAATAAATAGTTTGTATATTGTGATTATAATAATATTAAAATCCACAATAAACCTAATCTGATACTATTTGCACATTATTTAAGAAAATATATCTACAGTACATTAGGTAATCTAAACATAACAAAAAAAGTTATTTGTGTTGGGTGGATAATTGTTTCATCTTATGTTGTGCCATTGGAAAGCCTGATTATTTCCCTTTTAAAGGTGCCCTGTGTACAACACTAGAATATTTTCCAAACCATCAGGGGTCAGCATTTCACAAGAATATTATGGCTGCTCATATTGACAATTTCTTAGTCTTACATGTGTCCACACAGAGTCTAACAGTGCTTTCACACCTGCCTCGTTTAGTTTGGTTGAATCGCACCAAAGTTTGTATTCCCCCTTGTGGTTTGTTTGGTCAGATGTGAATGTAGCAATCGAACTTGAGTGCGTACCAAAAGTGGACCAAACAAGCGAGACCTGCTCGAAGAGGTGGTCTCTGTACGCTTCTAAATTATCTCTGGAGCGGTTTGTTTGTGGTGAGAACAAGTCTTGCGTTGAAGAAATGCAGACTGACGATAGGTATGTCAGGCAAAGTTCTAGTTCACTTGTAGTGTGAAACCAAACCTACTCGGATCAAATTCATGCAAAGTAATAAAAGAATGAACTTTTGACTTTCAGATGTAAAAGCACCCTAATATTCAGTCATACAGAGAAAAAAAAGAAGTCAATAGACTACACAAGTGATTTCGCCTATTTATAACATTAAGGCATGACTAACACAATTCAACTAAACTGCTAAAACACAGAGTCAACAATTTCTCGTGCAATATCAACAAGAAAACAGTCACAGTCAGCCAATATCAACACCATATGGAATGGTATATAGGCTATGATTTGCAAGCAACTGTAATGCATTGGAGGAAGAAACACAAAAACCAGGGAATAGCCTTTCGCTGCATTAAGTTACTGGTAGGTCCTGATCAAAAACAGACGCGTCGCTAGAAAACCATCAACAGCAACCCCATTGTTTTCCCATGGTACGGCACACCTGGCATGCGGCCTTCTCCTGCGCACTGCTCGTCAATGTCACACATGGCCCAGGCAGCAACCTCTTTGGCCAAGGCAGCCGATCTCTGTATGATCAGGGCCATAGGCAATCAACAGAAAACCTAACACATCACAGCATGGTGAAATAATAACAGACAAAAGGAATGCACACACAACTGAACAATCAACATATAGCACATCTGGGGTGTGTTTGGGGCAGACACTGACGAGAAGAACAGCTGTGATTTGTCCAACGAGGTCATTATGCCTCATTTGTGTCACCATGCACTTTGGGGCGAGTGCAAAACAGACGGAGACTTACTCAGAGGAGGTGATGGGGTTTAATAATAACACAAGATACAAGCGTGTAACTGTCACCTGCTTTATATGCCTTGAGCATATTACTATAGGCTACGTCAGACAACTTTCTTGCACTCAGCTCTCCTTTAAAAAATGTTTATATGAACGGTTTCAAATGCACAATATGTGTGTAATTAAGGTGTTATATGTCACTTGGCTGTGGTAAAACAGTAATCGTGAACTCATTGTTACCATGATGTGCTGGTCATGTTAAAACAAAAAAATACAATGAGGAATGAGCTTCACTCATACAATACATGTCACATTTTAGGTTAAATCACTTTTTTGTTTGAAGTTTGATTTAAATTATGTGTACAGTAGGATACACATTATACTGTAGAGTGTAAAAAAATAGTATTTTTAAAATACTTTTGACATTCTAAGTACATTTAAATGTACAGTCAATAACACATTTTGTGTCAAATAACACATTTTTGTGGATGTGATATTTGTTGTACGCAATATTTATAGCAAAGAACTGCACATAATGTGTTAATATAAGCACGTTTACAAATTTATGTTAACCTCCCCTGACACATTACAGGGCTCCAGACTACCAGTAGTCGCACCAGTGCGACTTGTTGTCCGCCGATTGCAGTTTAAGCTGCACACTACACTACCAACCACAGATCAGTCATCACACACGATCAGTCTGTTACCCCGTGTTGATTTTGTTTATACATATCATAGCTTGTTGCTAGGTTGCACTATGGAAATACGGTAAAATAGAATTAACAAACATTTGCTTTTCTGCAGACAACATATTGTATTGTTATTGTTTTATTTCAATTGCTGCAGTCTTGCATACATATTATAAAATGAGATTTCGGAATGCTCTAGTCCCTCTGCTCGTGCACGTGAATAGCGGCGGTATAGATGCCATGGCACACTGTTTATGTAAGGTTAAGAATCACTGAGGCAACAACAAATAAGGAATACATTAAAAAGGTTTAATAATGACAAAACCAACAAACAGGCATGAAAGCAAAATAACCCGCAAAGGTTAGACGAAAAACAAACACTACACACTGACCGCAATCAGGCCCTGATTGTCACTTGTCTCAGATCAGCTGTCAGTACTCCGTGGAGCGCGTGCGAGAGCGTGCAAGAACGGTATAGGCACTCCCCCGCCCCGGGACCTTGGCGTGACAGTTTATGTGAATTTAAGAGTACCGTATTCCAAAGATTAAGATGATTATTTTAAAATAATGTGGCTGGAGGAGATGGAAAACCAACTCAGATATAACTGATGAGTGTGCATATTGAAAGCATCAGAAGTGCTAATGCAGTAGGCATGAGTTACGGTAGAAAGGGGATGTCTACTGCGTAATGTAGGCAATGCGGCCCATCCATTGTAGGAAACTCACCACGCTAAAATATGAAATAAAAACCATCAGAGAAGGTTGGTAGCACCATTGCAACCAGTGAGAAAAGTTAGTCTGGAGCCCTGCATTAACTGTGTTGAAAGCATGAACACAGTGCATTTGTCAAAATTAACACAATATGTGTGACGCTAATATGATGCATCGATGTGTACGAATTGAACACATTTTGTGTCGAAGAGCACAATTTCAAACTACTTTTGTTCCATTATATGAAAAAACATTTCCAGCCTTCAGAGGAACATTTACTTACTTATTTTTAAGGCTCAGTGTGCTGAACACTAAGTTAAAAAACACATTGTTTAACACATATATATTCAGCACACAAGCGCTAATATATTCCTGTATTGGGCAGCAGTGGCATAGTAAGTAGAGCGGGGCGACAGGTGATCGAGAAGACGCTGCTTTGAACTCGGCGTTCTCCTCATCAAGTGTTGAGGTGCCCCTGAGCAAGACACCTAACCCTAACTGCTCCCCGTGGTCAGGTGTGGCAGCAATCACCATCATGTGTATGAATGTGTGTGTGAATGGGTGAATGTGAGGCAATACTGTAAAGTGCTTTGAGGTTGCAAAAGCCCTATATAAATAATATATAGTCCACTTATACCTTGTATTGAATATATTAAAAAAGTTACTGTAATATGATTCCTTTGAATCATCGACTGAACATATAGTTCAGAGGCCATTCACAAGGCCCCAAAAATATTGGGTCCCTGGTGGCACTGCTTCAGTTATATGTCCTGTTAACTGATTCTCCCTTTCTCTGTAGCTGGTGTAAACATTAAATGATGCCAATCAGTTTGCCATTTCATGTCCCCTATTTGTCAAAAAGAAATACAATGCTTATTTTGAAACTCAGACTCACAGCCAGGAACTAATTATCTGAGTTGACTGAGTTGAGTTCATTTTATTATACAATCAATTTTTGCACTTTATATGCAGGAAATGGTATTGTCCCACTTATTTATTTTGCAAAAATACTCCTAGTCCTCATTAAAATCATGGCCCAAACCGAATGGATTATATCTTTATTTCACTTCTGCAGAGACTAAGACATGAATATGTTGCACATGAGTGTCATGCTATACTCATAAATCATGATATTCTATAGGGAAATATATTCCTGGATTCTATGTCATGGTTTGCATTGAGACATACAATTAGTTAGCAGCTAGCAAGCATCTGCACCATCTATTGGCATTAGACAGTAGATAAAATATATGGCAACCAGTTTGATCAGGATTCCAATAAATAATATTAGGATATTTATTATTGAGACTATATACAGTAGATACAAATATCTGTATTATATACCGTATTGGATGTACATATATTCAATTCATCAGAATTTTAGGATTCTGACAGAGTCATAAGAACTCAAAAGTCATAGTCACCACATTTAAAGTACATTTTTACAAAGTCAGCTATGAACTCCATCGACTATACTGTACCCACAGATACATTGTCTTCACAGACCCCACCTGTCTGGACAGTTTCAAAAGCTCTTACAACTACAGTATTACATGTGGCATAACTGACTACAAGACCCACTTCTTGAAAAACCTTTTTTGTTCCCTTTTCATCTAAAACTTTCATTGTATAGTGTCACAGACTCTCAAGCAAAACATGCAGTCCACATCGTGGTGTCAACAATCCAGAATGTTCCACTCCCACACAATCCCATCAGCCGTGACTGACATCAAAGAGCATATAACTCCTGCCCCATCCATTTCCACCCAACCACTGCCCACCTCATAGATTAATAACCATGACTCTTTTACCCACAGTTGTACTCTCACCTTTGTTCAACCTATCCATTTTGTTTGTTTGTTCTGATTGGATCTCTCTCGCTTTCACACACACAAGCACATCATTTCTCTGTGTAAACACCCCCCCCGGCAGGTATGGGATCACGTACGGGAACAGAATACAATAGCTTTGCTCACTTATTCTTTCTGGGCTGAACGCTGTTGTTCTTCCACCTGACAGAAGCCATTGTGGCTTTGTAGGAGGGCTCTCTGAAATGTCAATGGCATTGCATGGGGGCTGTTTGACTGTGAGTTAAAAGTACCTACGGGACTAGCAATAACACTCTTCTTAAGGGTTTAAATACACAAATCACCCAATTAAGATATGTTTCAGTGGCTAAACCACACTACTGTAACATATTTACAGTTTTTTTATTACACAATTATTCTAATGCTTTGTACACCTTTGTTTCATATCAAATATGTTTATGATAGTGTACTATATACAGAGGTTCTATTTGAAATAACTCCTCAGAGCAGTGTGATGTTACGAACTGACAGGGCAGAGCAGGGCAGAGCAGGGCAAGGCAATGACACAGGAGGACATCAAAGGCTCACTCGCATAAAACCCATAATAAAAGATAAGGAGGGTGTCACCATTAGAGGCTGCTAACTGTACATCATGGTTAATCAATAAGGCTTTGCTACCACACCGTCCTTCATGTGTTAACATTAGCATGACAAATGAAGGGCAGGACTCATATGCAGTGCCATGTCAAGGGTGTTTAATGTATTAGAAAACAATAGCGCTTGGAAGCCTGTGGCTATGGCATTTCACATCAACAGCAACCATCTTAAACCTGTTATTGTACCATATGCAAAGTGTGTGTGTGTGTGTGTGAGTGTGGGCGCGCACGTGCATGATGTGGGGTGGCAATCTGACTGGTATTTATATGAAGAAAATGACAATCTGCATTGATTTCACGAAGTCAATCTAACCTGAATATTAAAACATGGCCCTTGTTTGCAGTGCCACAAAGGAAAATCAACAAAATATATTTATGCCACTGTTGGATTAACATTTTGTCTGAGATCTCACGACTCAGACAGACTACAGTATGTAGAAATTATTTATTGGCAGGTATAACATTAATTCTTACAATGTACAATGTTTACTTCTGTAGTTGACATAATCATCACACAGCTGTTATTTTCTACGTAATTTTGTGATTCCACACAGCACAATGCTCTTTGTCCACACACAATGGTATAAAGGAAAGTACTGCCCAACAAAGTATGTTCTTTCAAAATAACAAAAGGAATTCACCAAATTGTTACGCCGAGCAGGGCGAAGCGACTGCAGACGAACGAAAGGAGGAGAAGGCCGGCTGGAGCTGCTGCGGCATGGAAAGCCCGGCAGAGGAGGAGGCCGGCCGGAGCTGCTGCGGCATGGGAGGCCCAGCAGCGGAGGCGTAATGCGGCTGCGGTGAGAAAAGCCCAGCGGCGGAGGCGTGATGTGGCTACGGCGAGAAAAGCCCAGCGGCAGACACGAGCTGCATCCCGGGGCGGCTCCGGCGGACTTTCTGCGAGCGGTTGAATCCCTGGCGCGGGGCGGCTCTGGCGGACCCTCTGCGAGCGGTTGAATCCCTGGCGCGGGGCGGCTCTGGCGGACCCTCTGCGAGCGGCGACTCCCTGACGCAGGGCGGCTTGGGCTGATTCCCGTTGAGCGGCGACTCCTTGACGCGGGGCGGCTCTCTGACGCGAGGCGGCTCCTGCAGACCCCCGGCGTGGAGTGGACTCCCAACGAGGGGCGGCTCCTGCGGACCCCCGGCGTGGAGCGGCTCACTGACGTGGGGCGGCTCTCTGACGCGGGGCGGCTCCTGCGGACCCCCGGCGCCAGGCGGCTCTGGCGGATCCCCGGTGCAGCCCCCAACCAACCCGGGCCAGCGAGCACATGTGGTCTGGTGGGCAAGCTCGCCTGTAACAACGCGAGACTCACCTTGCCCAAACACGGCCCAGAGAAGCTCAACGAGCTCCGGGTAGTCGGGAAGCTGCACCCCTTGGTGGTATAAAGCCACTCCGGCCCACTGGAGAGCCCGGCCGGAGAACAGCAGCACCGTGTGCCGCCCCCACTGGCCTACCTCGAGCCGTCCAGCCGTGAAGTACCTCTCCGCCTGCCGGAGAAACGGCCTGAGGGAGCCAGTAGTGCCGTGATAACGAGGGGGCGGGGACACACGTGCCTCGTTCCCTGATCCGAACCCTGACAGCAAAAGCGCCGAATCAGCCCTTGCTGGGGAACCGAGAGGAGAAGCACTGCCTCTCGGCGTGGCCAGCGTTGGAGTGGGGGGAAGGCCACGCAAGCCCGCAGTCGGAGATTTTGCGGAGAGTCCGCCAGCCAACATGCCGGGGATCTCCTCCGCCATCCTGGTGAACCGATCAGTCCCTGCCGCAAAACTGGAGTTCATTGCACTCTGCTTAGGTGGGTTATTCTATACCAAGGGAACGTTACACAAATACACAACAAATATGCATTTAATAAAACAACTGAACTTATATACACTTTCCCATAATATTTATTGGTTAAAATACTCTGCTAATTGCATTGATTCTCTCTTTCATAATTGATTGTGTTTATTAGCCAATTTATTCGTTACAATAAGTAAAGCATAGAATGTCTTTCTCAGTTCTCAAGAAGTAAGTGGCCTATTGTTTGAAATTGGACAGTACAAACAGCATGTTGAAGATTCATAATTCACAAACAGACTATAAGCTTCTCAAACAGACTACCGGTACACTAAGCTCCAATTCTCACACAATATGATATCATCCACAGTGGCTCACCTTAGTGGTTAAGTCCTCCTTACAGAGCGATGAGTTCCTGTGCCTTGTGACATCTTCGGGTCTGGTTCCCAAATCACCGCTTCATCATGTCAGATCATTCTGGTCAACGTTGTGGATGCTGAGTCAAACAAATATGTCAGTAGCATCCACATTCAGTACAGTCAACAGATAAAAACATTTGTTTTGTTTGCCATTCATTTGATTTAAAATATCCCAGATGGATCATTAACATAACCTATTATAACCATGGTATATTTAGTTGTAGTTGTAGTCTACCACTCATTTGTCCCCGACTTCCACGCGATGTTTAAGAGGCTGTGTCATCCAAGACATCCCCTCCACATCCAAAGCTTTTAGCATTTCTGGACGGATCTCATCAATCCCCGGGGCTTT
>JAODOY010043989.1:0-19738 GCA_025399855.1 Forbesichthys papilliferus | reverse complement strand
TATATATTAAAAACACCCTTAAAAATGTTTCTTTTTGCATGTGCATAAGTAAGATAAATGCTTTATCTAGTTGAGCAAACTTCACCATGTCCATAAAACATGGCAAATGCCTGTTAAATGACAGATGATTGGCTGATTAGATATAGGAAAAGTAACATCCAAGTAGTTGTGTCTATATAGACATGTTCCATGCTTTCATGCTTCATGTATGATGGAGTAACATTTTCATGTGGACCATGTAGGCGGTTTTAAAAAGGCAGTCTTTAATACAGAACCTCACCTTCAAATGTCTCTTTACTAAAATTGAAGAGCACAACTTGCACATTCCCTCTATAGTCTTCATCTACAACACCAGCTGAAGGAAAAACAACACAGTTTATAATAATTTAGTAAATGGTATAAATGATTGCAATATTCAAGTATTTTTATTACAGTCATGACTGCAATGTTGACTTACCTCCAATATCAATGAAGTGTTTCACTGCAAGCCCAGATCTTGGTGCTAAAAATGGATATGGTTGCTTATTGGCATTCAATACATTTGCTCACACTTTCGCCAGCAATAAAACAGCAGTTTGCATAATTTGGTATATTGTATAATAACAAACATTTTCCTGGATGTTCTTTACATAACATGCAATAAACTGTCACACTTACCTACTCTCCCATAGTAGCCAGGTGGTACTGCAATCTGGATGTCTGTCTTCACAAGGGTTTTGTCCATAGGTCCAATGGAGTAATCATATGCACTGTTGGTTTGAGGAAGTGTCGTTCGTTTAGTTTAGAAGGCAACACTATCAACTAAAAAAGAAGCACATTAACTACAATACGGTTTGTGTTTATTGCTGTAGTTTTGTCGGTACAAACTACTGTAGTTGAGGGTAGAATGGTAAAAAGTTCAACAAACCTGTACAGGTCGTAGCCCGCCGCTTTAGTTGAGCCTCTGGTTGGTGTAGTGGCGTGCTCAGAAAGCTTAGCAAACTTTAGAATCGGTTTACCTGCAGTAACCATGTCAGTCTTTGCTCTTTTCAGAGGAGAAACGGCAGAAGCATCTGTAACCTCAAGGGATGGCATGTTTGCACAGTTACACTTCAATAAAATATACGCACTATGTAAAAAAAATAAAATAAACGGAGCTAAAAATGATAAGTACCCTACTGGTCCACACAAAACCTTTTGCAGAAATCGCGTATCTGCCGCCAAAAGCTTAATTTAAATGATTGGATAAACGTAGACATAGGGGCGTAACAGAGCGTATTCCGCACATGCGCACAACTGAGAAAAGAATACATGTACAAAATGCATGTTTTGAACATAAAATCTGACATACTGTGCATAGGAAATCTCACGAAAAGATAGTCAGTTAATGTGTGCTACAGGGGAAACAAACATAAAAGCAATATTGCTGCAATTAGCTTACAACGACGTAAACTACCACTAGAGCTATGTACGGTATGCTAACAACAATCACAATCAGTTGCATGCTGTTTTCCATGTCTGATCCTTGCCTTTTCTGTGAGTTGGCATTTGAATATGTGTGATCCTCGGAAACGAACGGAGATTATAAAACCCAAAACATAGCAATTTCAGCTGCTGCCCATGTATCATTCTCAACATACTGTCTGTCTTAACCATATGTTAACCTATCGGTTGTCGCACTGTGTCGCTGTCGGTTCAGTAATACTGCATTAATGCCGGTGTTACGCCTAATTATGTGTCCTGCCGAATTCAGTGACCTTTCGATACGAAGTCTGTTAAATAAAGCAGAAAAGGCATGCAATTGTTCGATAGAGCTATAAATAATATTTAGAAATGTCTAGACATCAACAACAATAACCTTAAAACGACGAGGCTGGTGTAGATAAAATAGATTATATTCACTTTTTAGTCAGAAATCGCTAAAATCACAAGCTGCAGAGCAAACCACAATCGACATAGCTAACCTTTTAGTAACCCTTTCCAGAACTAAAACACTTCGGGAGAGTGACACAAAAAGTGCAAGAGAAATCACACACTCACACACACCGATAGATTGTACATGCTTTTAGGTCACTTTCGAAAGGGTCACTGAATTCGGCAGGACACAGAATTAGGCGTAACACATGTTAGGTGTCTGTGCATAGGTAGGTAGTCTCAGCCTCTCCCGTTAATTAGCCTACGTCATATTTGTTCATTTGTTTTTTGCTTGTCATAAAACTACAGCTTTTGGGGTAAATATTAGATAATTTATTACAAATGAGACTGGATATTCTGTTAATATTTGTGAGAAAGATGTTAATACTACATTTGAATTTAAATATTCAAGTCTATGTTTCTTTGTGAACCTTCTCTTATTACTTGGTAAATTTCATATTCACAAAGCAATATTTTGTAAAAGTTGTCCTAATTTTATGTTGTTTTTAGTTTGCTTGCTAGTTAGCTTGCTTCTGAAAATAATCACTAGTGAAACAACATTTGTCTGGGTTTAGCCCATGCATCTCAGCTAATTAATAATCACAGCAAAAAATACATGGTATTATATTTTGGTATTGTATTATATTTATTAAATCCATTTCACCTCTGGTAAAGTGGCAAAATACATAAATACAAAGTAAACAATAAGTCAGAACATATATACATCTGTTAATTGGAGGTAGCCTATAGGCTTTCCTTCTCGGAGGATTCCAGTATTCAGCATACATAGGAGGATTTGTAAAGGTAAAATTAACTACTTTTAAAACATATAAACTGTGGAGTGTAAAGTAGATCAGCTTTATTATTTAATTAGTGAATATCAAACATTTGAAAGACTAAAAATAGCAAGATAGCAAATGTGTGTTAAATCACTTCCCCTTAATTTCTTTAAAAAAAAAATATATATATTTATTGAAATGTCCACATTTCCAAAAGAGGCTTATGCAGTAAAGTGATGTGACCAAAATGAAGATAGCCCTCCATTCCATTGGATTTTGTTTTTGCATTCTGGCCATGGTACATAAAACACAACTGTGATTCTAAATGTGAAAATGAAGCAGTGACTACAAGTGTCAAACTATTGGTTTGGAACCATGTTTTCCCCAACTATTTCTGTTGCGGAGGTTTTGCTGTATTGGCATGCTGAGCCCAGTTTCATATAGCCTAAGCAAGCAGTAAAATACTCGCCTATAGCAGATGTTATAGAATAGCATTTTCTATACATGCAGTAGATCAATACACCATCTCTACTGAGTGATATGCTGGAAGGCAGAATGAGCAAGAGTCTGGCATGCATTCTGAACACCAGCCTGTACAATGACGAAGCCATATAAATTATTTCTAGCAAGGTCAGCCATAGCAACTAGCATGTTTCTCAATGGTGAGGTGCTCAGGAGTAGAATGTAAGCACACTCTTGTGATTTCCTCTAATGAGAAGAGTCGGTGGGAGGTTCTTGGTGAGAATGTCGAGCCAGGCCATGTAAAGGTAATCGGATACAGATTCTTTTCGAGCAATGGGCATGCTCCTGCAGAGGGTACAGTAGTAAATACCCAGTAGTAAGTTTGCTCCAGCAACTTTTTTTTCTGAGTGTCTTACAAAACCAACAGTTATCAATCATATAGATAAGCAAAAACAGACCAGATTGCAAACAATGCAGAGTCTATGGTAGGCTGTACTTACACAATGATTAGATTAGCTGATTTCGAGTTCTCCTGAAGAAGCTCGTTCAGTCGCACCTGGAGGTTGGTCTGTAACGCAGTAGCAGGCATATGTGTAAATCATGTCATAAAACATTTGATGATCAACCCATCACAACTACTATACTATACTGTAAACCAGTGGTTCTTAAAGTGTGCTTGAGCAGTATGTGAATACATGTGTGCAGCAAAAACAAGCTTGCTTGTGCTATCAACTTTGTTTTAGAAGTCATGGCTTTAAGCACCGTAGAACGGCTTGAGTGAGTGTTGGATGTTTAACCTTTTCCTGAAAGAGGTTTAGCTCTTGGTCAGTGATCTTCCAGGGGGATTCCGTCTGCAACTCCTCATTCTGAGCACTGTCTTTACACCCCTCATTCAGTCGGAATGGTTTTACCATGTCCTCAAATGCCTGCCAACTGGACAAAAATTACTTGTTGATAATCTGATGCAGTCATGATTTTGTGCAATATAATTACGCCATTTATATTTACAAATGTACTTCAATTTGAATAAAAGCTTTAAATGTAAATTATGATTCTGCCCCATGACCTTTTATCAACATGTAACCTAAAGAAAATAAGTGGTATAGTGCTTACCTGTCAGATCTGGGTTTAACATTGATATCATCAATAACATTGATATCACCACATTTAATTCTGAACTTGACGAGCAAAGACTTCATCCTGCATAATACAAAATAAAACAAGACATTCTTTCCTCTTGAACACCACAAACCAACTATTACATTCTAATTGCTAGTTCATTGATTTGGCTATAGTTGTGAATCATGCAACCTGAATTTGTTCATCAACTCACTCCTCTTTGTCCAGCTCACTGCGTCCAGGCTGCCCTGGAATGAAGATCCTCAGCTTAGAGTCCTTCCACTTCTTCCTTGTGGTAAGTATGTAGGGCAGCAGCAGTGTTAAGCCTGAGAGAGAGCGCTGCTTTATTGATCAGGAACCAATGAAGCATTTGAGCTTTTAGAGAAGTGTTGATACAGGCAGGCTTCTTTGAGTTTAAAGTTATTCTGATGTGAAGTTTGAGTTTGACATCAGAATATATTAACATGCCACTGGTTATGTCTCCCTTGTGCAATTATGTGTGTGATCATCGTGAAACATGACAGACCTACCTCCATCGTCAAACAACCACCATAAATCAATGGTCCCTTTCGGCTGCTTCTTTTGGAACAGAGTACTGGCCTCCACCAGCTTCTCATTCATCTTGGCAACATGCAGTGTTGGCGGGCTACACACTGACACTGGGGGAGGGAGTTGAAGGTAAAGGTGCTTTTATTGTCACATACATGTAGCAAAATGAATCCTCTGCATATAACCCATCCCTCAAGTGAGCAGTGGAAAGCCACTCCAGATTGGAGCCAGTGTCACATGACACTGACTAGAGAATTAACCTGACATGTTCGTGATGGGAGAGGGAGGGAGAGGGAGGGAGAAGGTTCATTCTGGGCAGAGTGGTTGGATGTGGTGACAGGAAAATTAAAGTTTAGCTGAATTGCAAACAAACATAGAAAACATTAGGATGACTGTACTGCAAGAATGGCTAGCTACAAATGTTAGTGTTCCAATGAGGCATATTGCATTATGCAGTGCATTATAATGTAACGTCCATTACAGTCTGGCTGAGATGCAGTTTAGAGATGTGTGTGTGTGTGTGTGTGTGTGTGTGTGTGTGTGTTAGATATATATTGTTACAGTCTCTAGAGACATTCCTTCCTTTGGATGAGAAACCGTTTTATTTCATTCCACCCTTAAAGACATCTATAATGGCTATGGCTGTTTATATTACAGTATATATCAGTGGGAAATTAATATCCAGAACACAGTGTGAGCTGTTTGCTTAATTTGTTCAAAGTGTTTCAATCTTGGAGCAAGTTCATGTTTTCTAGAGACTATCTCTCTCTTTTCATCCAGCTTCCGTGTGCTTCAGATCGTGTAAATAGTTCTGAATACACGTGAACTAGCTGATCAAGTGGTTATGTGGTGTGGTTACTGATACCTCTGGTGCTAAGCACTTGTGTAGAGGATTTCCTGGATTTCCTAAACAGTCCTTTTCTCTTGTTTCCGTTGGGCATCATCTCGTTTTCTAGAGCCTCTTGAGCCTGTGCAGCCTTCAGCATTTCCTCTAGAGGGAGTTATTAATGAGAGCTCAGTTTAGGCTCATCGAGATAATAGGCATACATCAAACCCTTTAATAATAACACCTCTATAACTAGTTGTAAAAATGATCATTTGTGTATGAATATGTAGCACATCACATGATATATTCTTTATGAGAAGACAGGCATTTATGTTTACATCTTAACTGAGCGCCATGGCCGTCATCTGTGGTACTTTGTATCAAAGAGATCAAAGAGCCCGCATTATCAGTGTAATAGACCTTATCATTAGCAACCTAATCATTTAGGTGGTTACAGTTGTTACAGCAAACATCCCACTATACTTTTTAAATAGCTTCAATATTTATTGGCAGCGTTTCTTTAGTGTTTCCTCACAAAACAATGTAACTGCATTTTACTTGTTTACGTTCGCATCGATCATACTGAAACTGTAATTCCGTTGAAGGATATTGTTATTGGGTTTCAAAATGTATAGTTAGCATAACATAGGCTATTATATTATGCTGTATAATACCTATTATGTAATGATGTTGTCCCCTCATGGCAATATAGCCAGCCTGCTAGTGCATTACAGTATAATGACAGTTTATTCACCCAGTTAGAGGTTAAGGAGGTGGTGTTTTTTTCCTGTAAATTTATGCTGTGATAGTCTGGGTAAGATGTTGACTGTTGATTGTACCATTACACGATCAGTGCTTTGAAACTGCAGTCAGTTGTGACCCAGGTGTTTACACAATGTTTCAAACTAGCATTCCCACTTTTCACTCTAAAATGCTGTTCTCTCTCTATTCCATTGTGCTGTCTAGACAGAAAGATTGAATGCACCACCAGAATCTTCCTTCATATACTGTACATGTTCTTATGATAAATAAAGCCTTCTATGTGTGAACACGGTTCTTATGTGATGCAGTAATTGTCCATGTTAGCTTAGTATGTTAGCAAAGCAATCCACACCGTGACACACATCAACCTACCTTCTGCTTCTATAATGTGAGCCACATCTAGTCCCTGCTCCATCCTTAGTACCACAGTTCCATACTCAAAGTCAAATGCGTCACTGGCAACAGGGTGCAGAGAGTCAGGACCTCAAGACATTTTGCTGTGGATACATTATTATTGTATTGCTACAAAAGAGTGGGAGAGAGAATGAGAGACTTACTGCAGTACTCCCACATAGTTCTGAACCTCCTCTCTGTCAGCAGTTTTCCAGTTTTGCTTGAAGCCCATCATTACAGTGTTAGGCTTCATGCGACCCAGACCAGATGACTATAAGGGAACAGACAAGACAAATCTATCTTTAAAAACATGTTATTTTACTTAACCCTCGCGCTGTCCTATGGGTCAAAATGACCCGGTGCACTTGCCAGTAGAGGGCAACCACAACACGGAATTATGACATTCCGCGGTTTGCTCCCTCTGCTGCTAGTCTGCTGAAATGCCTTAGGACAGTGCGAGGGTTAATTCTCTAATATAATATTGTTTATCCGTCCATGTTTCAAATATGGTTGTTTATTATGATGTGGAAATGCCTGGGCCATGCCTCAAAAAATGTACAGTGCAACCCAGACACTATAACATTGAAATGTAAAACAGCAATCTGTCCCAGACAAGAACAAACTGAAAGACTTGCCAGATCACTTAAAAAATCTCCCTCTGTGGAGCCTCATCCAGTGCAGTGTTAATCAATTCCAGCCTTTAATCTGACGGCCTGTTTGAAGTAAGCAATTCTGACAATGAACCAATTCCTTATCTCAGGACAGTCAAAGCTATAAGAATATTATCCTGATTCTCATTAATGATCGCTTTGTACTATAGTCCTTGAGACTGGTTTTGGCCACACAATACAGACAGACAATATGAATAGTTCTGTATTTGTCTTAAATGGCTCTATTATATAAAATCCATCCCAATATACAATGTATATGAGCAGCATATCTGTAAATACAAATGAATAACAGTGAAACCGTTTCAGTCTTCAGTGTATGACTCACCTTTAGAAGACTTTCTGCACCCTGCCTGAAGGTATCAGCAACAACAGCGGTGTAAAATGCTTTACGTTTCTTTTTGTTAAGCCACTGTTGGTTCTTCTCCACAACCATATTCAACTGTTGAAAGGCCTCAGATCTTTTGCCCTGAGGAGGTAAATGTGTTAGAATAAGCTTAGCTTATCATAAAAGTGTGTGTGTGCGTGCGCCTGCCTATGTGTGTAAAAGAAAGTACTTTTAATATTCAGAATCCATAGTTGACCTTAAACCTCAGTACATTGCAAATGTAATTGGGCATTCAGAGAGTTCCAGAAATTGATCTCTTATCTTGAGCAGTTGTTCTATAGTATTGCAAGTGAATAAAAATGAAAACGCTTTTTTCTGCAATAGCTTAATATGGCTCTGTGCAAAATGAAGGAAAACTCCTCAGATATTGTTTTGAATTAGTCAGTATTAATGGTCTTATTTCTTTTTGTTTCTTTGTTTGTTTGTTGAAACTCACAAAGTATATGACCCTTCCATGGCTGGAGGGTTCAGCATGTAGTGAGAGGTTTGAATTTCTTTAATTTCTTTAAGAAATCTTTAAACAAGATAATCTGAATACTGGCTATACTACGAGATAGATTCCTTGAAACAAGTCTTAAATGGTGTCTTGCAATGTCTGATATTGATCTGAAGAAGCAGGCCGGGTGATCTAAGTTGCTATAATGTAATGGTATACCTTTATTCAAATCATTAAAATTGCTCTATATTATATTTAAAGACATTAATATAATTTTTATGTAAATATATATATCGTAGTGGAGTAATTGCATCCTAAGCAGAGAATGATGTCACAATCCTATGTGTGTGTTGTAATCAGAGCACCTCTTTATTTTAAAAACGTGTGCATTTTATTAGGGCATGGGTGTGTGTGTCTGTGTGTGTGGCCCATCATTTGTTTTGTTTTGCGATGCTGGTGCGCTTGGTCTTGGTGTGCCATCTAGTGGTAAAAAGTCATATAGAGTCACTTTAACAAGAAAGTAGATCGTACTGTACCACAATCACTTCACAGGCGAGGCAGAGTCCATAATTCTTGGAGATAGAGTGAGCCAGGTCTAAGAGTGCAGGTCTTGTCCTCGCTGAAGCAGTCAGTGCCAGGATCTGAGGTCTGAATGAGGAGGTTACAGTGTCACACGGCACGTTTCCCACGTCAAACGCTTGAGGAGCACGCAGTGTCTAACCTGAAGTTCTTGACGTGGTCATCCACTCCAGAGAGAGACAGAGCATTGTTGACTGCACTCACAAATGTCACAGCCTGAGTGGAAGAACCCCAGTTCACATCTGGAGGGAATACGCTTACATGTGAGTGAAAACACCGCCTGCAAACCTGCGGCCCACACACCCAAATGCTAGTGCCTTACCTGGCTTCTTGACTGTCACATAAATGTAGAGGAGGAGCTCGATGCCATATGTGAGGAGCGCAGCCCACCAGTTGATGACGAACATAACCACGCAGCAAAGGACCGCTCCCACCAGGGACAGCCACATGTTGTAGTACTTATATGCTGGCCTCCAGCCTACAGGGAACCAGTAACAGAGAGGTTACGATATAGCCACCCACTGTTGTTGTGAAATGTGATTTGAAAATGGTTGACCTGTTTAGGTCTACCTGGAGATTTGGCATAGGATGCATGAAAGCAGGAAAAGTTGATGAGAGCATAGGAGGCTAGGAAGAAGTTGGAGATGATGGGAGCGATGACGTTCAGATCACCTACAGACACACACACACACACACACACACACACACACGGGAACATTATTTTACTGAGAGTCTCACAGACTGCAGAGAGAAAGGCAGACACTAAATCAACCGACCAATGAGAATGAAGGCTACAGAAATGAGGAAGGTGAGAACGTAGCCACGGATTGGCTCGTTGTTCTTGCCGTGACCCTTGGCAAAGAAGTGCAGGGCCTTGTAGATGTTATCTTTGCACAGTGCCTGGGAAGGGACAGAGCTCGGGTCAGGGTTACTTCAACAGGATCCTCTACATCTCTGTTTGCTGTCTGTGAAGGGTGGCGGTGGCTTTCACTGACCTGAAAGACTTTAGGCGCACTGACCAAGGAGGCCAGCGCTGAGGACAATGTGGCAGAGAAGGTTCCAGCGATGATGAGAGGCCCAAACCCTGAAATCATGGTCATCACCTGCAACACAGATTAAATAAAACATTCAAGATAATCTGTTTAGAACTTGTCAACCTTTCATGTTGATCTTGATTACAGTTGAATGTTGATTTGAGTCTATTTTATTCTATTCTTTATTAAAATCAGAATTTAGCAGCATTTTAGGAAAACGTTCAGGCTTATCAATTCTGTACCTGGAAGTTGTTCATTAGGCCAAACTTGCAGGGAGTTACGTCACAGGAAGAGAAGTCATAGCCAAGTTCACAAGCAGCAACAGCTGAACTATTACACACGGTTCCCAAGGCAATAGTGTTATTGGTGTCTCCTGTGGCATCACGTACAACGGTAGCAGCTAACCAAATACAGAGGAAAAAGAACAGAAACAGCACTAGTCTTTGTATGCCCATATAAGGTACTGTGGACTGTTACACTGCACATGCTGGAGGTAGAGGAAGTACTGCATTTGCTTACCGACACAGAGAGCCACAGCCAGGTATGTTACACCAGTAATGAAGATGGCCAACAATGTGCCTTTTGGAATTGCAGTTTGGGGATCCTATAAATCAAACAAGACCCAAAGTATGACTTGGGAAATTATATACCAGTAAAAAAATTGAAGATGAGCCCAAATGCATATAGTATTATCAAGTTAATGGAAACAATAAATTACTACAATATGTGAATACAGATATGCAATATAAATAGTTCTTAAAGCATATTTTGTTCAGTTGACTATTTTGTTAGCTTTGAGGAATTACCTCTAAGTCACCTGAGATGTTGGCTCCGGCCAGAATACCCGTAGCAGCAGGGAAGAAGATGGCAAATACAGAAAAAAATGTCTCTTCACCTTCAAAATTTGGAGTAAAGTTTTCCATGAATATTTTTGCTGTGCAGGAGAGAGTGTGAAAGAGACAATAATTATTGTATTGTACGGGGAATAATGCTGTGTGAATGTTTAGTTAGAGTGACTCAAATGTGTCTTACAGTCATAATTGAAGAAGCCTTTGGATTTCTTGTCGTCAGTTGCAGGAATGACTGTTCCTACAAACATGTTCACAATGGCCACAAGCAAGATGACGAGCAAAACAATCTGTGCCTGTGGTGAGGGTTGTATATAAAATGTATTATGTACCTAGTGTTAAAACTTTGACCACAGCAAGTTTGATAATTACAGTACCCAGCCAGCATGATGAACATCTCACCTTAGCTTCCCACTCCATGCCAGCCACTGATATCCCCAGCAACAAAAACACAGTGATGCACCCGATGATCCTGATGTCATTCAAATCATCAACGATTGTGGCAGAGTTCTCCTTGAAGCCACCAATGGAATGCACTGTGGTTAGAGTTTGTTCCATTTACTTCTACATTGTTGATACGCAGCGTTACTTACTTTAAGGATGTCCACAACGGTCTCAGAAAAGCCGACCACATACATGGCTACAGCAACTGCATTAGCAAAAGCGAAGATCAGCCCGATGGAACCGCCGAACTCTGGGCCCAAACTGCGTGATATTAGGTAGTAGGCTCCTCCTGAATATTACATAAAAATGCAGGCTTTGATTGATTGATTGATTTTTGCCTCATTAACAACTAACTTTGAGGCAAAGATAAGTGCTATAAAAAAGGCGCTTGTGTGATTAGTTTTGCTTTCATTTATAGGCTACACCCTGTTTTACAATATTTCTGTTATGATGATATGAACATGCAGATGTCATATTTAATTAATTCACTTTACAGATATCTCCTGTACATACAGTGCATTTTTATCAACAATTAAATAACCTGTGTTTTTGTATTTTTGAGTTATTGTAGATATCAACTGTCTCACCTCCTCTGACAACTCCATTTGTGCAAATGGCAGACATGGATAGGCCAGTGATAGTTGTCACCGTACAGCTGAGACCAATGACCACAATCCCCAGACCTGCAATGCAGATATAGTGGAGAAATATAACAATGATGTTCATAGTGACTAAAGCTGTGTCTTATATGTGGCTCTGGTCTGAAACATAGATCTCCTCAGTAACATGTAATGGAAGTAAAGCTGTGCTTACATTGTTATGTTATATCACTCACCCCAGCCAGCTTGTCCAAACACCCAGGACAAACGAATGAACAGCATGACACCCCATATGTTCAGCATACATCTCACCTGTGGAACCCAACAACAACAAAATTTATGAAGGTAAGCCCAGATGCATGATTATATGGATCTGTCAGTCATGCTTAACAATGTGTACATTGTCTAGATAGAACTTACTGCATGTTGGCGATGCAACGTTTCTATTGTTTGAGCATTTCTGTGCAATAGATGTTGAAGAGCAACTAAATGTTCAGGGCCCCTGGCATATTGGTGCTAACAATAGCACAGTTGTATCTTATTTACATTATAGTGTTATATTGGCTCCACATATCCACCCCTGACCTGGTCAGTTATACAGAGAGACCCTGCTCCTATATCAGCCTTGCACTCACCAGGACACCCTTTAGCCAGCCAAACTTTACAAATCCATTGCTGTCCTCAGTGGGAATGGCAGATTCCAAATCATCGCAGCCCTGGCCATCTTCCACAGAGATTACTCCATTCTGCTAGACATGATAGAGGATTATAAAAAGCTTTAAAGAGAAAATAATAAATACAATTACTGTATAAGGAAGATGAATAAGGAAGGAAGACTGATGGAACATACAAGATTATTTATTGGAGATCTAATTTTATATGTTCTTATAGGTTAAAAGATAGATTATCTATCGCATTACAGGATTTGGTGAATAGAGGAAACCCTATTGGACTGTCAATACAGTAGCCATGTCCTTATTTGGACCATCCTAGACATAATATAATCATAATAATAATCAAATAATCTTCTAATAATCTAATCTTCATAATCTAAGTAAGGAAAATTTTGTTGAATGGACTGCAAATACAGAAGCTGCTGAATGTGTCATTAGTTTGACCATCCAAGACATTAAGTGTTGCTTGCCCATGATGTATACTTGGGTATTTATCACAGGGATATAGCAAAAAGACCTTTACAGGTTTACATTTACAAGGACATTTTTACAAGTTACATTTATTTGTAGAAATGTAATACTATGTTTTCTAAAAATGTTGATTTGTCCATCCTATTAAGCAGAAATGACTTTTGACCTGAACTATTTTGCAACACAAAGCATGAATGTGTAATAAAAAGCAATAAACCTCAACGTACATGTCTTGGAATCACAGTTCGTAAAGTAATTCATCTCTGTGATGTGTAGACGTGTGGAACTGGACACTGAAATATTTGTCTTTTTTCTCTTCTGTCTGAAGGAACGAGTGTGCGTGAGCACCAATACGATGACGCATTGTGTTACTCACGTTCTGAAAAACATCATGGAGCTCCTGAAGAGATGGTCTTACAGCTCGATGCCCACTCACACTTCCGGCGTTACGATAGAAGTCAATGTTGGGCACTCGGTCCAAGGTGTCATGACCGAAGGCACTGACCACCGAGGGCCGCACTGTCCGGTGTTCACCCTTGGAAATGCCATTACTGTTGGACCCAGAGAAGGCAGTCTCCTCATAGTATGGGGGATCATCCCCCGTCTCGTCATAAGCTGGGTTGACATTCTCCCTTACATTAAACTTGTACTTGTACATCAGGAACACTGGAGCAGACTCTCAGATCCAATCCAGTGAAGATGACGCAGCAACCTTTTGTCTTTTTTAGATATCCAGTACATACAAAAAACAAAGTTATGTGATTTATCTTGAGCTTGAGTTTGACTCTGATGTCCTGCCTTTATACCTTGCATCTCTTACACAATGGAGGGCAGCCATTGGCTAGCTCTCTGGATCAACCCTCAGACAGCGGAACGAGGGGTTTCAAATATGTCCTTGCTCCATCCTAGGGGACACAAAGTCATTGCTTAATGATTAACCAAGTCATAAATGCTAAAGGAGAGATAAAGGTGCTCATTGCCTGAGCTCTGGTGAATTGATTACTAATAGATTTCTCTGAAGTGCAGAATAAGAGCACATGTTGTTCTGTGCTATAGCAGTTTTTGTGATATGGGTAGAATTTTTTTAGACATGCAACATTTTTAAACAGAAAAAAAATGTCAAGGTTAAAGGCTCCAATAAAGGCTTACAAATTATTATCTTATTTGATTTGGCAGGTAATGCACTCTGTTTTTTAATATGCAGGACAAATAAAGGAGAAAGAGAAAGAAACATGGAACTCTGACATTTAATATAATAAGGCAAACATAATACTGACATTAATATACCTAGAACTTATCAATGTGTTTCCCATCATTTATTTATAAGCAACTGTTGACTATTAGAGCAGCAATATCAGGGGACAATTAGAGTTAATATCAGACCAAGGAACACGCTGGAGGCCATTTATTATAGCACCTGACTTCTGAAGTGCCTTTAAAAGACCTCTTAGCAGGTGCATTTCCTTATTAATGATACACCTCTGTGATTTATGCAACCAGAGTGAATGGCAGTCCTAATGATTACTATATCTGACCTTGGCTACATTACACACGGAAGAAATATGTTCCCTGCATGTTTGCTGCAGACTGAGTCACTGGCTTAATTCTTAAAACATGTTTTCCTGGTTAACTGTTTATATCTTAAAAAAATATTCTTCTTCTTCTTCTTCTTCTTCTTCTTCTTCTTATTATTATTATTATTATTATTATTAGTAGTTGTAGTAGTAGCAGCAGTAGTAGTATTAGTAGTATTACTATCAAACATAACCTTTATTAGTGTGTACATAACAACCTTTGCTAAGGAAGTCGTGAAAATATTTTACATAGGAAAATGTTTATTGAAAGACACATTGAAAGTATTGAAAGACAAATTTAACCAGAAACATTAGTAGAATAAAAATGCATTTACAATAAAATATAACTAGACAAATGCATTATTTTTATATTATTTATAAATAATAATAGCATTTTTTTGTTTATCATAATTAAAAATGGAACTATATAAAAAACATTTGAAATTGTAATATAGACAGATATACACATATATCTGTGAAATACGCAATGTGTTTAAATAGAAGTCATATTGTAGAAGACAACCAAAATGAAGTCAGTGAGGTGAAAGCACAATGGCAGTAAGTGGTGAGTTATGGCCAACAAGAAACAGATGGCTGACAATACAATACATTCCACAGCACCTACAGTACCTCCACTGATATCTCTCTTGTGTGTAATGCTCAAAAACCAAGTGTACAATCATAAAATATTAATACATTTTGCAAATGGCCAGATGATCACAGGTAGCAATACACATTAGTTAATAAGTAATTCTACGTTTCGTGGTAGCATTTATTGGCACTATGTTCCATAATGAGTGTCACATAGTGCTATTGCTATACAATATGATAATCTGCATTGATTACTGGTATACAATATTGTGAAAAGATCAAACCATTTCCTGGTAATAGAAGGAGCCCGCTATTCTGCATTACTGTAGTAATGAGATCCAGTTGTCACTTACCTTACTGCTGCCTACATGTCATAGTGAAGAAGGTAGTCACACCTATTTAGAAATTAATTGGCGCTATAGAACACTTGATGATTGGAGTATTATGAATACAAATTGCACATATCCCTATTGTCACATGACGACAATGAAGAACATACACAATATGCTTTGATGGATTGAATGTGAATCAAAGTATGTGTTGATGTGGTGGGCAGAGCTGTAGACAGAGATCAGAATAGAGATCAAATCTCAAAGGTTTAGGGCAGATATGTAAACTAGCTAACGAAGATATACAGGAAGGGCTGCAATCATGATTGCATTCCTGAGTGACAGCTGCAGTACAACCAGGAAGACAGGAGAACCAGGATACAAAAGCCCTGCAGGAAACCTGCAATATCATCGCCATGGCAATATAATGCGTGTCTGTCCATGCTTGTCAGGCCTTTATCAATCTCTTTCGCACACACACACACACACACACCCCAAACATCACAAAACATCTAGAACATTACTCTTATTTTCTCCTGTATCTGCCTAGCATGCAGTCTCTCTCTCTCTCTCTCTCTCTCTCTCTCTCTCTCTCTCTCTCTCTCTCTCTCTCTCTTCTGCCGCAGTGATATTGGTCAAATGGCAAGCAGAAAAAGTGTGATATTTTCCTCTTTATGTGAGCGTGCTTTTTCACCTGCCGCTATTTGCTCTGTGTACCTGGTTAAAGGCTCTGCCATGTGACATAACTTGTTAACACACATTTATGGAGACATGACTACAAAGTGTTCAAGTGAATTGGATCTATTTATTTCACAGGTATTGAATAAAATCTTATCAATGAGAATTCTTCCTCTGGCTGAGGTGACAACATACACACAGTTGTGTTTGTGCATCATGATATAACACGCTAATGTGTTATAATGTTTCTAGATGAAGGCACATAATCTCATAGAAGGTCACAGTAAGGCAGATTTACATCACTAAGGAGCAACCATAGACTGTAAGCAGAGGAACATTCAGCACAGGCCATTCTATCTTTCTAGGGATGCTGTGTCTTTTCTTTGATGAGGAGAGATAGAGAGAGAGTGAGAGATAGAATAAGCAAAGAGGGAGAGGATGGACTTTTACTGTTGATAGATATATACCTCATCCCGAGTGACATTATCCTGTGGCAGCCAGGCAGTGACACTTCTCCCTGTCAGTAGATACATAGCGTTGTATTTCTGCTTCCTAAATCCTATAAATGTCATGCCAGAGTGCCTTGGAACAATCACATGTGCAGGTCGGAGCTCAAGCACAGATTTAGACAGCCTGTTTAAGGACCTAATTGTGTCTGCAACGCAAATACTGAAAGGAGTAAATCATTTAGTGAACTCTTTAACTTACACATATGAGCAGGTATACCATCAATCACAGACAGCAGTGGTACAAACTCTGAGAGTTGTTTTTGCATCGTATAAAAATGTGGAAATCACAGTTAGATAATTTGCCTCTCACTGTAGAACTAAAATAGCAACACAGGAAAGGAGTAATCCGTAACATAGTAGCAGTCCTTTGGGTCTACCACCGATCGGTTGACATCGGTTCACAAAGCGCTAGTTTGACGTAATACCCTGTATCCATCCGTAAACATTCGTGTGCGGAACAGCGGTGCAGTGCAGAGGTAAAACCAGTGTCTTCTTCATTCAATCATTCTTGTCCCTGAGACTTCAAACTATGGATAATCCCCCTTGCATACTAAAGCATACTGTTATAATGTGCTGTATACAGAGACTGTAAGGTGCAGGTCAAAGAGGGCTATGTCCATGTTAATCAATGAATGAATAGATCTGCAGACTCCCGTTCAGACTGGGTCAGGCACACAAGTCCAACAGTCACATAGACTTTAAACACGCTCATAACTAACAATGGACACACACGTAGGCTAACACCTACACAACCAAAGTCTCTTAAATCGGTCCGACAAATGAAGAGGTTTCGATGACTCGGCGCAAGGGCTCTGTGTGTCCCTGTGTGCACGTACTGGCACGTGCGTGTTACTGTGCTTGTGCGTGTGTGCGTGCGTGCCAGTGTCCGTGCATGCACGTCGGGGCTGTGCATTGCTGTGCGTTTTATGCGTCCGTATCGCATCTCATGCGCTAAGTGAGCGCATATTCAAACGTCCCCTTCTCCAGCCCTTCGATGCCGTCGGCCCAGTTAGAGGAGGGCATGCTGCTGTAGGGGTCCAGCAGGATCCTGAAGCAGCGGACGATCAGCAGCCCCAGAAACACCAGCAGCATCCCCACGAAGGCGAATGCCGTCTTTTGCTCCAGGGTGAGGGAGTGCGCCATCACGTCGTTTCCGCTCATGGCAGCCAGGGAGTGGTTATAGTGGACGCTACACATGGTACACCCACGTCGGGACGCCTCATCTCTCCTCGGATTGGGTCAGGCGCCTATAAGCCTGCATGCTACCTGGACAGAGGTTGTGCAATGGATTTTGATTAGTTTTTGCAGAGAAGAAATCAGTAATGCCTTAATGCATTTGCATATGTTATAAGACATGATGATGTCTACTGCACAAGAGGTTGAGAAAACATAAAACACACGAGGTGGCCATAAAGGATCCTCGCGTCTTTCTCTACTGCCCAGGTTTTCACATCAGCTCAAGCAGCAGGTGGCTGGAGTCAGAGGTGGGATGGAGGGTGAATGGTGGGGGGGGGGGGGTTATGGCTGGCTGGGTGGGAGGCGTATAAAAAGACAGAGGAGATAACTGGAGAGAATGGCGAGAGGCAGGAGTGATACAAGGGTACAAGTAGAGAATGTTGAGGGAAACGGACATGGTGGGACATGAAACAGCGGGCGCTACGGGTGTGTGTGTGTGTGTGTGTGTGAGAGAGAGAGAGGGAGAGAGAGAATGAGAGAGAGAGAGAGATAGACAGAGCAAGAGAGGGAGGCTGTGTTAGAAAAGAGAGCATGCAGGCATCTCACCATCGCTGACGCTGTTGGTCCTCATGCACCTGTTGCTCCAGTCGACCCTGGACGCCCACAGCTCCATCAGTCCTTCCGATGGATCAGAACAGGGTGACAGAGGTGGAAGGAGATTGCGCAAGAGAGGTGGGAGCGAGAGAGAGAGAGAGAGAGAGAGAGAGAGAGAGAGAGAGAGAGAGAGAGATGGAGGGAGAGAGGCTGAGGCTGCGACTATTCTCAGCAGAAGAATCAAATCCTATCCTCGCTCTCCCTCACTTGCTCGCCCTCTCATTATCATTCTGTTTTCCGGTCTCTCCCTCCTGCCAGAAGCATGCACGCTTGCTTCTGCTACTGCTGCATGGCAACCACTTGTTAGCCCCACTACCGCCTTAGACACTCACTCACAGCGTTCCTGCTGAGCCGCAGTACACAGTACACAAGCAGTCCTCCTCTTATTTGCCTCCACTTCACCTCCTCCTCCCCTTCCTCTCCTTGGTGTGGCTTTCCTCAAGACAACTCCCTTTTCATGTGACAGGAATATTATTGCTGTTCTAGCTTGCCTCCCTCTGCTCCTGGACACTAATTGTCGCAAAGGTGTGTGTTGGTACAGCGAAGCAATATCCCCCAAGCATGGTTGGATGGTGTCATTTTTATAATTGGCGCAGCCGCCTGTGGTCAAATTTAATTAGCTCGTCAGTTTAGAGGCTTATGCCTGCAAGCTCCCTCGCTGTGATGAGGAAGCGGAGACTGGCACTTAAATGCGTCCCCTGGATTAACCATATCCGCTGTGTTTTATTGGGATATACTGTATACATCAGTTCAGCTGCTTGCCCCCTGTGCCAGACTGCAGGACTATAGCATCCAGCTCAGTCTACAGATACAGTGTGCTGTGTACATTTGTAGCACAATGACAATTTGCCCAGTGCGCAGTAAATTGGCTTGGTTAGCTACAAATCCATGAGTATGTAGAAAAATTATTTTATTGTAACACTTTTTTATAGCTATATGTTTATTAAAGACTAAACAATGCATTGGAGTGAATTTATTTTTTGTTTCTTTTGTCCTTTTCTAATCCTACAGTCAGTTTCTTATATCTGATATAGCACACTGGTTTACACATTCTTGAGTTGGGCCACAATTAAATAATATTTCTTAGCTGGAAAATCAATATGATTTACATCAATAAAAATGGACTATAATACAAATTATTTAGGCTATTTCTTGGTATGTATTACTATTATTATAATTGGAAAATATCTGAACTCTATCTTTTATATTAAATGGAAGATATCTCGACTACAACACTGGCTCATGGAGTGAGGCGGTTGCTGATGGCCACCTATCCTAGCCAGCAGGTCTTAGCTGGTTTAGC
>JAODOY010043979.1:0-13365 GCA_025399855.1 Forbesichthys papilliferus | reverse complement strand
CTCCATAGTCCCGTCACTCACGAGCAAGACCCTACATACTACATAACTCTGTTCAACTGTCTGTTTGCAGGTCTATGCAGGCTATGGTTACTGCTTAAAAAAACAGATAAACTGAAATAGGTAAATAAAGCTATGCATTATAGCGTCCCACCGGAAATACAGATACATACTTGTGAGTGACAGTGATATAACATCCAATGAAAATTGACAGTACTGTACCACTTTCCGAAAGTGCCGTTAAGCTTATGTATCAGATGTTCAGCACAGCCTTGCTTACTCTATGTGGTGTAGTGCAAAAGGTTAGAAGATTTCTGTCTTGTTTTATTAGCATGGCAAAGTTGAGTTGCTGGGACAGCAGTGTATTGGAGAAGCACTCCAATGTAAGGCCTACAGTACATTATTACAGTTTAAGATATCACGAGCTGTTGTGAGGCTATAGTATTATTTTGTTGAGTTGAGCCCTTTCCTAACAAGCCGATGGTAGACAATCCTGATTGCTGTTCACGCCAAACCTTGCTAGGGTAGTATTGTGTAGTTATGGGTATTGAGAATTTTAAGGTGAATAACAGGAATGGGGTAGGTGATCACACAGTCCTATTTAAGAATTGTCTGATAATACAATTTAAGTAATAAATAGTAAATGCATACATTTTTACATTGTTGTCAACTATTAGATACTGGACCTGTTTTCTTTGACCTGTGATCTTATAGGCGACCTTCGTCCATAATTTGAGAAAATTAAATGATTTTTACAAAAGCTCTTGTGAGTTAACCATTGATCTACCGAGGATTAATTTGCATAACTCACCAAATTGATTTTCCACCAGTGTTGCTCAGCACTGCTATTGTAATGTTTGGTCACAGTGCTGTGTTCTGGGGGATGGGGCTGTGTAATTAAGTAAATGCATATTTCTTATCAATCTGATTTGAAGCTTATTGCATTCAGACAGAATAATAATATGTTGGTCTAAAATAGAACACATTCTTTGGCGCTTGTGCCCTGTTTATTATTATTATAATAAAAAATGTTTAAAAATTATTATTATTAAGATACATAATGAAGAACATCTGGTCGAATAAACCTTATTTTTATCATTATTAAAACATTTAAAAGTATAGTACCATAAAATACATTATCTATAAGCCGGCTTGCTTGTTGCTTTTAGTAACTTACTGTATAGTGTTACCAAATAAAGTTACTGGAACACCACAAGGTGCTTTCAGTAAATTTGTTTTCGAATGATCAGGAAGAAAAACAAACATTATACATTAATTCAAATGTAAAATTACTTGGCAACATTTGTTATGTTGCCAAGTATACCTGACCCACTCTTCTAATCTTAAACCTTTAAGGAATTACATCTAATGAAAATTGCTGCCATTTGTATGATAATGCCACATATTTTAAAAGGAATCCAAACTAAGGGAACACACGCTAATTCCTATATTACCATCTGTATCCTCACCACCCACCCTATATTTGCATTTCAAAAGTGTTTGGTGTAAAGCATCTGAGACAGATCTGAAAAGAGGATATTTTCCCAAATGGCTGCCATCACTTCATTGCATATTAGAATATGCTGCTTCTTTAACGGAGGCTGTAACATAGCGGAGGCTGACAAATGGACTCTGACGCAGAGAGAATGTGCTCAGCTGCTGTCCTCTACATCTCGTGAAGCCATAATTAGTCCATTATCGCATGGCCGTAGCGATGGGTCATATGATCCCGTGCTATTAGAGCACTTAAAACTCAGCATGTCTCCCCACTCATTTAGACCTTATTGAGCGATTCTAGATAGGTTGTATGGATACCTTGATGTGTTCGCTAAACGTAGCAGGCATGCTATACTGTAGAAGCAAGCCACCTCAAACCACCGTGGCATTAATTCCCTTTTAATGTTTATCAAGCTAGAGTCTTCGTTCCTCAGTCCTGAAATACAGATTTCTGCTTTTTTTTACATGAATGATGCAGGGCAGCTCGAATGGCTATAGTGCAACTTCTATATAGTACATCTAAGCATTGTAAAAACTGTTAGCTATGTCAAGGCTAACAGTTTCAAAACCTCATAAAAACCCAATAAGTATGAACTCTTTGTTTATTCCATTTGATAGTTATTATTACTTCTACTACTAGCCATCAACTTTAGCCTTCACTGCAGGAGGTAGAGAATTTCCCCACTGGGTTATGAGACAGACTGCTCTCTGGTGGATTATGTTCGGTGTATTTCTAATCGGTGGTGAAGTAAGCATGTGGTTTGCCGTGGCGGGATCCAAGAGGGAGACAGCCAGCATCCATTAGAACACGGGAGGAATCGCTAAGCAGGCTGGGTAATTATTTCTAAATCAATATTGTGACAGGCAAAGTCTCTGGAGTGCCAAATCCTAGAGTGTCGGATTTGAGTAGAGGTTATCTCAGCGGAATATCCGCAGCGCCAGTTGATTGACGTCCATGTGATACCTGTTTTGCCTGGTGGTCAATCTGCCATTGTACCACAGAGAACACAATCGATCAGCCCCCCCCCCCCTCCTTAGAACTCGGTGTGGATCTGCGGCATGCAAATGCCATGATGTGTGTGTGTGTGCGTGCGTGCACACCACTGGCTGACAATGTGAGATGCAGTGGAACCACACAGCTTTAATGTGACAGTCTTTTGATTAAACTCCAGGACCTGATCAATTGGAATATGTTATGTTAATTGGCGATGTGGGCAGCTCCTGTTGCATTCTGAGGTGCATAAGTACACCAGGCTAACCCAGATGGATATGTGCATGCTGCTTGTCTGATCAGGCCTTAGATATTCATTAAAGAGCCACTTAACCATCTGCCTTCGACTCTACGGTACAGTATCTTTGTTTGCGGCAGAACAGATCAGGTTGAGGCTTTCCAGTTCTGGCTAACACCCGTGACCTGTTTGAAGGTCACGGTTTTTCTGGTGGTGTCGAAATAGGTCTGGCTATTGTTAACTGGATAGAAATTATACATTCATCTTGTAAAATATAGGCTAATTGTATGGGATTCTTGACATGCACATACTCCCTGGTTTTTGAGGCTTTGTTTGTGTTTTGGAGGATTTATTCTGACTGAAATTATAGATGCTGTCTTGTTTCAGAGAAACTGACTTAAACTTTGAGTCTCTGACCACTGACAGGGACAAGACAAACTGAATGACGTGTCATACTGCAGTATCTGTCAGGCAATGGCGATCCTCCTGAGGAATATAGGCACTAAAACACACACTATTATTTGGTTTGGATGTGACCTTTTTACATTTACTTCTTAAAATACTAATGCAAAATAGGAATAGAGATAAACTCTGAACGATCTGCTGAACAAGTATGATTTAACAACCCAAAGAGAAGGCAGGATTTTATTTTTTACTGTACGTTCTCTGCCCAGAGGGGTAATTTCACAGGCTGGTTGCACACAGAGTATAAATCTTTTCCAAGTACACCATTTGGGTTCTCCGTTTAATTTAAGTTCAGTAGCAACCCTGTTTGACAAGTGAAATATATGTAGGCCTATAACTTGGATTTTGTATTTACTTATCTTCTGCTGTTTCTTCAGTTCTTATATGAATTTCTATGACTCTTTCTTTGAAAAATAATTGATTTCCATCCATTTGTATAGAAGTTCACTTCTGAATCTGTGCAGCCTATTCCAATCTTGTATGGTAGTATACTGTGCACGCACGCACACATATATCTGGCTCTCTTACAGAACCTGACACTTTAGAACGGGGGAGCCCAAGAATCTGATTAAATGATATGAAAACAAAACTGCTTTTAAAGTTGTCAGAGCAAGAATATTGATGACGTGGGAGATAAATAGCCAATCATATAGGCATATAAGCCTAAACAATGGAAAAGTTCTCAGGAAAAAAGATGACAATAGCAAGCCTGAGATAGGATACTTTTTTAATATGTTTAGTAAGTATACATAAGAGTTTAATTTCTAGAATGTGTGTACCCCAATACATGTACTGTACATGTACACAATGGAGGAGTGTCTTTTGTTAATGTAGAGAAAGCAGGCATCCTAACAGTACACTGTCAGCAGGGTTTATTACAAAAGCATGTGGAAGACAGTGGGAGCTATACAGTAAGGCAGCACTATTTCCATCTTCTCTCGATGGCAGGTCTCACTGCAACAGCCCCTGAGAACAGCTGCCACCGGGCAGGCCATAAAAACAAATTGAGCTTTGGGTTTGCGTCCAAGCGGCATGCACACGCTTGCAGGAGCGCGAGCGTGCCCACCCTCCTGCCAATTAAATAAGATCAGCAGAAAGGGAGAAAGGGAGATAGTGATGCATGAACATGTCTCCCCTTTAAGCCCTGAGTAAAGTCTCCATGTTTCCATATAAAGAAATGGACATCATTATAATGTTATGGGACTTATGTGGGCAGATGTATCGAGACCTGTGGTCAAGGCCACCGGAGTCAAGTCCCCAGACATGGCCAAGGCTGACTGGGATTGGGTTGGTTGGTTTTCTTTTTCCCTCACTCACCAATTGTGTGACCAGGCCGTAGCCACAACCAGCAGCTGGCTGAAGCAGCACTACACGGTGCAGTACAGCAGCACCCATTTTATCAACCTGCTCGTTGTGGTGCTGTGGTAAGCAACGGTTGACTGAACCGCCACAGCGTAGTCTGATCAATTACACTCAAGTGGATGGGTCAAAGGTCAGCACTAAACCTAATCTGACTATTGCTCTCTGTCAGATAAAAGTAATCTGTGGCAGGGGTTTGTACTGTAGCCAGGTTTTCCAACAGTATAAAGGAAACAATCGGATTCAAGTAAGAAAAAAAAAAAAACCCAGGCGGTGAATTCATCAACTTTTTCTGGATTAAGGCTTAGTTCAATTCTAATGACTCCCCCGCCCCATTCTTCATCCTGCTCGGGGAATACCTAATGCCTAGCGTTCCTGCTGTCGGCATAGATTGTGTATTCTGTTTGTGGCTTGTCTGGTTAGTTGGCATGCAAAGCATATCAAGGCAGGTGCTTGTGGGGCACAGAGCTGTAATTCCTCGTACACAGAAAAAGGCAACAACTAGCGGCAACGCTGTTACGTCTTGAAGGCCCAGACACACACACACACAAAATAAATAAATAATTGCACTTATGGGTTAAATTTTCTTTCTTTTTTTTCCACCTCTGTGGCTCATCTTTCCATCTTCCTGCTGCACTCCTCCTTTTGTGGCCTGTTAGAAGAAGAGGAGGACGCCTTGAGATTCCGTCAGGAGACTCATGCATTTATACATGGGGACATTATTGACATCACCTCAGCTTCTGGGTGTATTGTGGTTGTCTAGCGTAGATGCAGAGTGTACGCGCAGAATTGTCTGCGTTTTTGTATTATTATTATTATATTTATTTTTTACAAAATTAGAACAGAATAGAAAATGGGGCATTCAAATAGTCTTCGGTAAGTTATAAATTAATAGTAAGTAAGTAAAAGTAATACATTACAATATTTATTCTATCATTGTTACTATATCATGTCAAACATTTGTGTGTCTTGTTATTTGATGTTGATTAATGGGATTGGGACCCTAAAATAAATCTAATAATATGGTACATATACAATACATTATTATTATTGATATCAGGGGTATTAGCGCGTTTCTGTGTTATGAATGATCAATTAGGCCTCCTTCATCTTGGCACATACTGTGAGCTTTCCTAGAAGTTCATATCTTTGTTTGGAGGGTAACAGTGCCCTAGTGCCCATGGGCACTTCCTCCGCTCTTAGAGTGCATTACTTTCCCACAGTAAACACAGGCCCCGATTGGCTACGTTAGCTTTCCTGGCACACGTCTGTAGTCTTCCCCTTAGCTTTACCCCATTCCCCGTGGCTAAATCGCAGGTGATCTTCAGTTCATTTTAGACTTGCACATCAGCCTCAAGTAGCTGCAGGGCTGAAGGCATAGCCGGCTTATTAACATAAAGAGAGTTGTGAATCCTAGAAGACGGAACTTTGTTCCTGCAGAAGAGCGGTCTGGTGGATTTACGCGTTTACTGTGAGTGAAGGGGGAGAAGCAGGCCTATTGGTGTTGTGCTGAAACAGAAAAACAAGCTGTCCTGCGTGTGAGCAGGTGCATTGATATATTATGATGTGCGCCTGCAGGCTTGCTCCAGAGAAAGGGTGAGAGACGGCTTTTTGCAGAGACACCCAATACATGGCACTTCTAACTGTGAATTTAACGTCAACATGACAGCCCATCCACGGCTTCAGAAAGATTGTTTTTCTTATTTTTTTTTTTTAGATGGTTATCCGTCAGTGATCAATACAAAATAGCATGCTTTATATTTACATTTTGGTGATTTAGTACACAATGTTAACCTTAACGAGACAATATCGATAATGACAGCATTCTAACAGAACAGTGACTTTGACATGAATACAACTGGCTGTTTACACGGCTTGCTCAAGTTCAAATGGTTACAATAAACAGACGACGGGCGGAATGGCGTGGGTGTGTTCCCACGCAGATGTTCATCAGGCAGTGACTCCGCTGTCCTGACAGTAACAGGAAGCTCACTCCACCACCACGGCGCCAGCACGGAGAAGAGCAGCGACTGAGCTGAGCGACCCGTGTGTCCTCTCATTGTGCCAGCCCACCAGCTTGAGGCGGGGGACAGTTCTCTTTACTGCTCTTTATACCAGCACTGGTGTCTACAGTGACCTGATGGCTAGCTCCGATTGCTGGAATCCATTATGTCCTTATCTGTCTATATGTTGTAGTAGGAATAGCCAGTAGCCAGATGCTAAGATCTTATTACTGAACCTCTGGTATCAAGGGCTGTCAGGATGTATGTACAGTTTATTCAAAAATCATCAAGCATCCAGTAAACCGTTTTTGTGTCAAACCGATACATGTGGAGCTTGAAAGATGTATCTTTCCTCAATTATTGCTGATAGGAATGACTGTACACCATATGTTCTCAGCTGCCCCTGCATCGTTCTGTGCTTTGTGCGCTCGTCCGCCCTCTCACAGATGTGTGAACGTGTGGTCTTCACACTCCCATCGCCGTCGGAGTCCTACGTCGGCCCGTGACCTTCCCTCGTGACCCGGTGCAGTCTGGCCGCCACCTGGCTCTCAAGATGAGCGCAGCGTGGCATGGGAACACACACTAGCACGCTCATAAATGAATGATATCCCTGATATTCCTCATTACGCTCCACAACAGCTGTCCGATGCGACCGTTGGCGTCCCCAGTATACCAGACTACTGTAGCTACCTGAGAAACAGCCCATTCACACACAGCTATTCAACAGGGCGGCGGGTCCTGCCGTAATGCAGAGCAATTAGTTACTTTGTTCTTTCAAGCTGATTATAGATGTTTCTTCAACCCCTCCCCTTCCCCCAGGAACGCTCACATGCTCCCTCAACCCTGACGGGGTCATGTGAGCAGGCAAGGGGACTCCACACCCCATGTTATCTTTTAGAAAATTATCTAGAGATGAGGCTCGATATAGCGGACGCCGAAAGAAATGCCTGGTGTTGAGAGAGAGAGAGAGAGAGAGAGAGAGAGAGAGAGAGACTGGTCTGCTTGCCTGCTGCCTAAAGCCATAGGAGTGTCTGCCTCTCAAACTGCAACAGATGTGTGGAGAGAGCGAGAAAGAGAAATGTATTTTGGGCCATGAGCCACATATACAGAGCAGTCTGCACACAACCCCCATAACATGGTGCTTTTACATACCGGATAAGTACAATTGGCGATTTCATGGCTTTCCGGTCTTGTACCGTTACTGGCTATTATTTAAGGGAAGAGGGAGGAGACTGGAAGATGACATCAATAGCAATCTTTCCCCCTGCTGCATTGTACAGAGAGCAGTAATTACTGAATGGAAATTGACATTTAATGACGTAATTATTAAACACAAAATACAGCCACTCGCGAAGAAAACAGCCATGAAAAGAGCAAGTAAGAATGCATAAAATCACACATCATTATTATAAGTGGGGTGTGTACGTTTGGCACCTTTTTCATGCAAAGTTAAGTAGTTTTTGCTAAATGTTTTTTAATAGGTTGTTATCAAATAAAAGGGTTATTTGTCGAGAGGCCACAACATTCCACATGGTAGATTTAAACGGCATGCCAATTATTTGTTGACCTGTCACTTTAAATTGGCAGCAACTAACTTTTACGCTTAAAAACGCACCTGCACGTACACACACGAGCGCGCGCACGCACGCACGCACACACACACGCACACACACAAAGGCAAACGCCACTGCCATCGGTCTTATCACACTGTCAGGTATCCAGGCACACACCTACAGTAATCTATCCGTTAGTCTGCTGTTCAATCTCAATAAGATAATTTTCCATTTCCAGTGGCATTCACCATGCCATTGGTCTGCGAATTGGTTTCCTGGTGAAACACTGCTGCTGCTATGGCTGATGGGGATAGACACTTTGGTTAAAATTGGCTGAGGTTCCTGCTAGATTTATTTTAATCACATGGCTTTGATTAAGGAGCTATAATCAGGCTGTGTACCGAATGCAGATAGTGTTTTGTCAGCTATTGAAGAATTGTAATTCGCAGCCAGACCCAGTGCACTGCTCAAAAAGCGGCTTAGCTGCAAAGCTATTTCATTGAATAGGGTCGAAATATCAACAGAACATTTGAAACGACTATTTGCATAGAAAGTATGTGTGTTGCAGCCGTTTGCTTCTCCCTTGATAGCCCTTCCTCTCTCGATTGTTTTAAATGGGTGGGTTTCGGTATCACGGGGAACAGACCAGCTTTTAGCAAGCAGGGTCACAGGTTTAAACAGGACATACTTTGGTGTCATAGGATTGTCAAACAGCTGTACAAACGGTAGAGTTTCTAGTTTGGAGCTCCCCTGTAGACCCGACTCACACTCAACTAGCCCAGGTATCTGAGTCACAGTGAACTGGAGTGAAAGAGCACAAAGGGGCCAGAACACAACCTATTCAGAGACCAGGCTCGTGTGGCCGGCTGTTTCCCCGCACACCACATCAAATTCTGGAGCTAACATTCGTTCACAGTGTTGAAGCCTATTCTTCACAAACCCAGCATTAGTGATGTCATTAGTGATGTCAACACCACCTTTTCTCAGGACTGAGCTATTCGTCCTCCGTGATAGCCTTGACATTTATTAGCCGGAGTGATTTACCATTGCTACCGTAGAATCGCCGATTCTGCTTTGTCTTGACCCGAAATCTCTCCACACAAAGGCCCTGTAAAGCGCTTATCTGTTTTGGAAGCCCGGTGCGAACAGAGATCGGCCAGACCACCCACCCTTTGTTTTTTTTATCTCTTATCGCCAAGGAGTGGAACCTGGACCTCCTAACCCAGACACTCGCTTGTCAAGGGCTAAAGAGGATACTCTTGAATGATGATCTTGAGTGATGTAACTCCTTCATTAATTTAATGTGTATCTTCACCATCGGCTTCATTTGATCCGTGTCGAGCCATTTTCCACTCAATTAATATAAAAAAAACCTGGGAATTCCGTCAATATTTACGCCCGCATTATTAAAGTGTCTCATCACTGTTTAGTGCTATTATTTAGTTTACAGCTCCAAAGACACGTTAGGGCACCGTTACTTTTTAATGATGGTGCCGGTGTGTGGATAAAGGTTGACATCACAATATTTAATATACCCGTAAAGCAGCAAGCCAAATGCTTGTTGTTTATTCACTGAACATTGTAATTCCTCTCTCTGATAGTTTTCAGCATTTGCTTTTCAAATGATCGTGTACTTTGTATAATGAGTTCCACTCCGAAAGCAATGCTACAGGTTGCCCTTGTCGCCTTCCCAGGGCTTTGACAAGTGATGAGCGCCAAATGTGTTTGTTAGCAAGCGTTAAGGCGTGTCAGTGAGTGAAGACCACTTCAGATGAGTGCCAAAGCAGGGAGAGGGTGTGTGTGTGTGTGTGTGCGTGTGTGTGTGTGTGTGTGTGCGTGTGTGTGTGTGTGTGTGTTTATCTTATAGTTCAATGCAAACACACCCCTTTGTATGCCCCACTGAACTTGTGACACCATCTTTCCTGGTCTCACCTCTGGCATGTCAAAACCATGTACTGTGTGTGTGTGTGGTGGGGGTGCAATCTTGTCTGCTGATGGTACCCATAGAGTGAATGTCCTGACAATTGCTCATCAGTTGCGCTGTAACTGTTTTGTCTGACTAGATTGACTAGTGGAACACGGCCTGCGGGCTAGCTTGGTCTGTCAGTTGACCTTTCTGCTGTTGGCGTGAACTTTGACCCACGTGACGTGTGGCTCATTTCAGGACCTGCTACCATTCATGACCTTTTCCTGGAGTTAGATAAATGGGGGTTATCAAATGTCACTGTGGGCCTGAGGCAATATTATACGGTGGTGAGATTTATATTAATGAATTGGTCAAAGGCCTTCTTCTCATATATTCACCCATGTATTAGACCTAAGAGCATTTGCAGAATGTGTGTCTGTATTGAGCATACAGTGACAGTGCAATCGATATGTAGCATAGTTTTTGTAGCACAGTATTCTACAGTATATTGATGGACAATGCAAGTGACATTTTTAAATCACTTTCATTGTACAGTAGGTGAACAGCCTGATCCTCCATCTCTTTTTGCTTTGGATACATCATTGGGTTCATAACCTGTACCCTTGTGCGTGCGTGTGTCTGGTTGCATGTCAAAGTGTAGCTGTTCCTTGGGGTTATGTTTACACCTAGTGTCCTCGAGCACAAACAGAGGAGGCTGTTAGTATTCACTTATTAATATGTTTACGGCCCCTAGTTGCTGGGGCTTTATTGGCTCGTCAGGATGTTTGTAGGACTCTCTCTATAGGCTAACGTCTGTCCTGTCGTAACCCATGGCACTGTGTTCAGCATGACACTGCTGAGTCATTTGCCTGCTAAGAAGAAATAAGTGTTTCCAATCAGACCCAGCCAGTCGCTTTGAGAGAGGAGTAGAAAACAACACAACAAAGCACGTTTGGACCCCCCCCTTCCTTCGCCAGTTCAGATCCACTTAAACTCCCAAACAGGGCTTACATCTGGAATCCCAAAAGTCCAAGAAATCATACACGCGTATTCAAACTCATACAATCCCTCCCATTATCATCTAATGCTCAGCTCCTAAAACGGGATCTAATGTAGTGCTGCCCCGGGGGGATGGGGGGAGGGGGCACACAAACCCCTTGGCCGCAAGCCCTTTCCAGCCACACAGAAACAATACTGCTGATCTGCTAGACCTCACACCCACACAATGCATCACTGAGTCACAGAGGAACAGTGCTGGATATAACTACAGTGCGTTTCTTTTCTTTTTTTTCCGCCGTGCAAGAGCTTAGCGCACGCACAATTCAAATGGGTCATTTCGCCAGGCACTGCCGGTAAGGTATTTTATTGTTGAGGGGGAATATCTCATTGGATTAGCTCGCTCTTAAAACGTCACAGCTTCGCGATGAAAGGCCAGACTGTGCATAGGGTATAAAAGTCTTGCTTTGATGGCTCTGTGGTTTAATATCCTATTAACTTGGCCAGTCATTGGGAAATGTGGGGGGGCGGGGGGGGGCGGAGGAATCGTTTGTGACAGGAGTGGATTTCACTTGGATGGATAGACGACAGAGGTAGCTTATGGGGAAATCAAGTAGTCTTTGCATGCTCACTCAACTACATTTGTGTGTGAGTGAGTGATTGAGCGGGGTGGGGGTGGGGGGTCTCGCATCTACTGTACCTCTGGTAGTGTGCGTTTCATATAGCGGGGATGTCATTAGTTTATGTCAACGTCGGCTTTTTCCTGGTCTAACAAACCTGTGGCTCACCGCCACCCAAAAAAACCTAAGCGCCCTCTCAGCTCCGACAAGGGTTTTAAAGTGGAGGTGAGGGGAACATGGTCCTCAACCACCCTCCGCCCACCCTTTCTCCTCCAGCCCAGCCCCCATGCGCACATCATCTGTCGCCAGAGGACCGTGGCTGTCAGTAGTAGAGGAGAGTATAGGAGCAGAGAGAGAGGGAGAGAGAGAGGGACAGGAGGAGGGAGCAGAGGAGATGGGGAGAGGGGGGAGAGAGGGGAGAGAGAGAGGGAGAGAGAGAGAATTGAAGTGAAATATGGAGAAGCAAGCTGAGGGCTTTGGCCGTCCACGCCTTAATTATTCTATTTGAATGCAAAGTGACATTCACCATATGACGGAGCGGTGTATGTAGAACATTGGGGGGCGGTGGGGGTCTCTCTCATGTGAGGCCTTCCTCAACACACGCACGCGCGCACACACACACACACACACACAGTAAATGCTGTATTCATTACTGTGCCGGGCATGAAGTGGGTGTTTGAAGTGGGTCCTTAATTTGTCCAAACCCCATCTTGACGTAATTTTCCACAGAATAGAAGCTTGTTGGTGGTTTACATATAATGTCCTGATTCACAATCAAGGAGTTGACGCTGAAATCTGTCACTGAACGCTTTTCTCCACAGTGCACCCTACTGGTGAGACCCTTGGTCACATGTGCGTTACATTTTGTACTTCGTATTAAATATGAATATTTTAGGTGATTAATGATTGATTAGTAGTCGCTGTGGGATGTGTTATTATTGCTAATTATGCTTTATTGTAAAGGTTATTCCATTCGTATGGTCAGAAGGGACTTCTGGACTATCCTCTTGTCAAGCGAGTCAGATGTGGGATCAAAATGTCTGTTTGAAATAGTGATGTCAGTCACTGCACTACAACAGGGAGATTTTCCACTTTCCAAATCGTTGTCTGTGTTTTACTGATCCATCGACATTCACTGCGCAATATTTAGGCAATTCCAGAACGTTTACTTGACAGATTTCTAAAAATCATTTTTATATTGCTGGCTCACTATACATCTGAAATAGCTGATGTTCCAACTGAACACGGGGCTCTCGGGCTCTGGGGAACTCATATGCTCTAAAGCCAGAAGGATACAAACTACAGTAGAAGCTTATATCACAGCCCACAGGCTGCTTAGCGAGGCAGAAATATTTAGACTCCTTAACAATAGCTGTCTAAACAACAGGTAACCATGAATGAGTCAGCACCGCTGTGAAATACCTTTCCTTATAGAGCAACTGCGTATTTTTCCATCATCCCCATATTTCCCCAACGTGAGGCTGTCCTCTTTCGTCGCACATCGCGTGCTGTAGGTGAAAGACTTCACCATTATGGCCTGTTGGAAACAGCTGTCAGTCTTTCAGTAGAGGAGAGGTGAGCCAGGAGTGCCGCGCTGCAGCTCTCTGACAGCAAATCAGTCCCTGTCTACTGGTGTATCCTCTTCTAACCTCCTAACTGGTTTGTCTATGGTGTGTGTGTGTGTGTGTGTGTGTGTGTGTGTGTGTGTGTGTGTGTGTGTGTGTGTGTGTGTGTGTGTGT
>JAODOY010043968.1:0-19747 GCA_025399855.1 Forbesichthys papilliferus | reverse complement strand
GGATTACTAAGCGCGTTCGCAGCTCATTGCTGCCTCTCATAGTCCATTGACGGCACTATTTTTTCAGATTGGAGCATAGTTGTAGGTATATTTTTCAGAGTCGACGGTACATTTAGCAAATCGACATTTACGTAACCGGTGACGTCGGTTACGTCGACTAATCGTCCCAGCACTAGTTGCCATGGTCACCATGAGGCGTTTATGCGATGGCTCCATTTCTGAAAGGGATTAGGGCCTTAAACTGTACAAGTGTGCAAAGTTTAATGCTTTTATGAAAATGTGAACATATCCCCTCAAATGTGCCATGGACTATTTAAGACATTAGGGTTGTATTACTTGGTATGGGAGTGGGTTTGTTTACTTAGTGATAACTATCACTAAGATACAATATATGCAGGGTTATCATACCAAAATATAAAACTAGAGACATGTAGGAGGTCAAAAATATCAAACATGTTTGGTCACCTTTGGTGGTACTTAAATCTGGTTTGGCCCCTGGACTATATGCAAGTCCTGGCGCTGTGTCCTTCCTGACATACTCTTGGCTATCTCCTATTGGTAATGAATCTCTTAATATGATGTTCTCCATACCCGAGGCTGAAAACGTAATTTACGCTCGGCTGACCCAGCCAAACTGCCAACGCGGCAGCATAACCCAAAGCCGCTTCAAACTCAGTGATAAATACATCTTTGAAGAAGAACCGCAATGTCATCTTTTATTTGGAGAAAGAACAAGTCAGGGGAGGGGGCCAGATTCTTTTCTCCCCATGTAGGTAATTATCTCCTGGTGTAGTCACCGAGGAGGCCAGATCTGTCTGCAAAAACCGCACTGTTACGCAACACCTAATTAACTACGCTCGCCGCCCGCTTAGGGTAGAGGTTTGGGGGAGAAAATGTGAAAACCAGGAGGTGCGGAAGGAAAAAAGGAGATATGGAGTGGGGAGAGAGAAAGACAGAACGTGGGTTAGAGAGAGGAAGAATAAGGCAGGAAGATGAGGACAGAAAGATAAATTAAAAGGGGAGAGCGGGAGAAGGAGACGGACACAAACAGAAGTAAAGAGAGAAAGAGGAGAGAAAATATCCTCCCTTCCTCCAGAGCAGAAGCACCGAGCAAACAGTCACCATGACGACCGGCCACCGCTCTATCAGACACATGCGAGAAGGGGTTAGGGACAGAGAGAGTGATGAAGCGTGTACTTAAATTATGCTTATTCATTATTTGTGTTATTAATTCATGTATTCATTGTATGATGTATTTGGTATGTTCCTACAGAAATGCATTATATGAGGCCACAACTAGCTGAGGGGAAGGATGGAAGGATGACAAAGATGAGAGAAAGAAATGTGGTCACCAAATGAGGCATGGTTCTACCCAATGTTAGATCATACGATGTAGTGTTTGAAATGTCTAGACTGATTAAACATATGAAGGAAACAGACCAAGAGCAGATGGATTCAAATTGAACAGGAGCTAGTTCCTGAGTCTTTAGAACCTCTGCATGTTGTTTCACATGACTCATCTGCTAATGGAATGGTTTTACTCTTCCAACCCAGTTCTGGCTCATTCTAAGGCAGTCTGGCTGTGTGGGGTGTCAACCTAACAATCTACCATTCCCCTCTTCCTCACAAACTCAATTGTGAGTTCACGTGTGTGTCTGTCAGGGATGTCACGATACCAGAAATTTTGTAGTCGATACTAATACCAGTGAAATTCCACGATTCTCGATACTCATTTCGATACCACAGGGGAAAAAAAAAAAGACAATTATATATTTAAATATATATTGTGTTTGTTTATGTATGTATGTATGTATGTATGTATGTATGTATGTATGTATGTATGTATGTATGTATGTATGTATGTATGTACAGTATCTCACAAAAATGAGTGTGGGTGTACTCACTTTTGTGAGATACTAAATATACATACACGGTACATTGTTGGTACTAAAAGAAATGCTGTTACAGACAGACAGACAAAAAGTAATGTAAACTTCAATGTACCATTACATGAAGACAAGTGCAGTATAATATGTAGCTAATAATGAGTGATTCATTACGGACAATATTGGTTTATAATATCCAGAATATTTGCTGCCGCACTTTCCCGTGACGGCACCTGTAGCTTCTGGGCTCTTAGCACCCCGGCTGGGCGAAGAAAACAAACTAGGAGAAACACATTAGTGTGTGTTTTCCATTAGTGTTTATGACCAAGCGGAGAAACAATGCTGTGTGTCTATGTTTATAGGACTATATTCCTGTTGTGTGTGTGTGTGTGTGTGTGTGTGTGTGTGACCTCCCAGTACGACATATTTGTCTCCCAGGCATTACCAGTAAGTCTGAGTATTTTTATTAGTTCCTCGAGTGCCAAACAAACCACATGGATATGTGGAACAGCTGTAGCAGTCCTCGAGAACGCTGCGGCCCACCACACCGGGACTGCACGGAACATGCACGTGTGTGTGTGTGTGTGTGTGTGTGTGTGTTTGTGTGTGTGCGTGCATTGCGGTGTTTCCGTACCTGACCAGAGGTAGAGGAATGGCCTCCATGTTGGCAGGAACCTGGACCCCCTTCTCCCACTCCTGTCTCCAGGGGTCTGACAGCACGTAGAAGTCGTCAGGCCCCAGCTGGGCAGAGTCTGGCAGCTTCATGGCCGTGATCAGGTCTGTCCGAAACACCTGGTGGGAGGAGCCAGTTCACATTAGTTCGCTATGAAATAGATCCTATTCCAGAGCGCACCGTTTGTTTTCAAAACACATACGCATTGAACATGTAGATTGAGCTGTGTTGTGCGCATTACCCTTTGTGTGTTTCCCCCATTTACAGAGGTTGGTTAGGAACACTGGACTAGTTTAAGCACTCATACACAATGGGCAGACCAGCAGGAGATGCTCAATGAATTTGACAAAACACATTATCTTACAATCGCTTCAAAGGGCCGTTAGATTAAACACGCAAGCGAGGGCACGGATCCCGAAATTCCATCCATGTGTATTGGTGCTGCAGCGGAACGCGCTGCGTGGACGGACGCGGAGGCTCAGCGCGCACCTGCTCGAGCAGGGGACCCAAGCAGGGGACGATGTTGGGGAGGGGCAAGATAGCCTGTTGTGCAACAATGAAGGAGAAATTGATTGTAGATCTGTTCCGAATACACCGAAACGTCCTGTCTCTATAAACCACACGCCATGGAAGCATTACTGGTAGGCTATGTTTCATTAATGTAAGGCTAGATACGAAATATAGTATTACCTGCTGGAGTTAGCTACATTTTCAAGCTGCATTTTCCTTCTCTCAGCTCAGAACTGACAGTGACAAGCAGGTTGCAAATTATTTGTTGTCAGATTCGGGTTTCTCCTAGCAAAACAAAAGCACTAGCTAAATAGATAAAACCCCGCCAACTTCTGCGTGCTTTTATAAGTTTAGAAAAAAGCTTTGCACCCTACCTTGTTGAGAGTGCAGCTTGTGCATTTAACTGCCCTTTAATGAGCTAGCCTATGTGACTACAATACATAAACTCACATTTTTCACAAAGCAAGTCTATTGGCCCACATGCTTTCAAACTTCTTGACATTAAACAATTCACTTAAGTTACTTATCCTGAGCTGTTTACTGTGGGTAAACTAACCAGAAAGTTCAAGATTGTATATCCAAGCTTAGGGAGCGTCATAGAGGTCTGTGTGCAAATTAATGGTTTGGCAAACTGTGATTATGGGTTTAGCAGAAATGCAGATAAAGAGTAAGAGAATGAGGCAGGATGAAAAGAATGTAGAACATACAGTGCATATCAAACCGTACACAAACAAGTGTAACAAGCACTGCAGCTTCACCACACTGTATTAACATGTCAAAACATTTTTTCAGACGGTCTAAAATTATGAATACATTTTAGAATAAAGGGTTGAATAAAGCTAAGATTAAAATGTTTGAATAAACAACACCTTGACAATATCTACGTGTATTAATTCATGAGCACATTTATGGGTTTCCATGTGAAATGAGGTACACGTGGTGTGAGAGGGCACTGCAAGAAGAAATGTAAGGAATATGCAAATTACTAAAACTGATGATAGCAGGTCTTAGAGATGCTCACAAGTCAGAGTCAGGCCTCAAGTCTGGTCACAAGTCCAAGTAAAGTCTACTACAAAAATAAGTGTATGTACATTTAGAGTATAGCTGAATTTTAGTCGGGCAAAAATTGGCAGGACCTCGGTGAAACCCAAGCCAACCCTGGCGCACCTCGGGTTTGCCAAGATGCCACTGGATACTGCCGTGCAAATATGTATCATACCAATTTTTTAATAAAAGTTGACAATCTCAGCTCCAGCAAACTTCCCTTTCCTGAGCCACATTAGCAAGCTCTGACTGGGTGATGCCGAGACATACACAGGCCAGTGTGGAGATATAATATAATCTCCACCTAGTCCTTGGTCTTCCCTGAGGCCTTCTCCCAGCCGGACGTGCCTGGAACACCTCCCAAGGGAGGCATCCTTGCCCGTACCACCTCAGTTGGCTCTTTTAGACGCAAAGGAGCAGTGGCTCTACTCCGAGTTCCTCGCGGATAGCTGAGCTTCTCACCCTATCTCTAAGGGAGAAGTCAGCCACCCTCCTGAGAAAACTCATTTCGGCCGCTTGTACCAGTGTTAGAGTGTTCTTTCGGTCATGACCCACCTTTCATGACCATAGGTGAGGGTAGGAACAAAAATTGCCCGGTAGGTCGAGCTTTCCAGCTCAGCTCTCTTTTCGTCACAACGGTGCGGTAAAGCAATTGCAATACCGCTCCCGCTGTTCCAATTCTCCGGCCAATCTCCTGCTCCAATGTCCCCTTACTCGAAAACAAGACCCAGAGGTACCATAACTCCTTCACTTGGGGTAAGGACTCATTCCACATCGATTTCCTGCAGAGAACAATGATTTAGCAGTGCTAATCCTCATAGCCACTTCACACTCTGCTGCGAACCGATCCAGTGAGTGCTGGAGGTCACAGACCGATGATGCCATCAGGACCACATCATCTGCAAAAAGCAGCGATAAGATCCCCAGGCTACCGAACTGCAACCCCTCCCCACAACAACTACGCCTAGATATCCTGTCCATGAATATCACAAAGGATTGGTGATAAAGAGCATGCCTGGCGGAGACCAACCCCCACCTGAAACGAGTGACTTACTGCCGAAAATATACAGAAACATGTTAACATGTTAACATGTTAACCTTATGAAACGATCCGAGTTTAAGAATAATTATCTGACCGCGTAGGACACCGCTGTGTAGTGTTCAACCGGCTTTAGCGTTGTTATGAAGAGTCCAGTCCATTATTAAACTATGGCAAAATAAATAGAACTGTGGCGGGCCGCCATGAGATTGTCAATGGGTGGGAAACACTGCAATCAAAAATCCTCACGTCAAGTAGGCAGGGGGACGATTGTGTCGTCTATCGCCCCAACCCTAATGCAGTGGTAACCAAATAGAAGCAGTCAGCAACATAGTTGGGAAGTCTTTACCATCTGTGTACACATGTACAGTAAATACAACCACAGTTCCTCTTCCCTTATCGGTAAAAGGTCAGACAAACCATGGCTGCTCTGATAAACAGGCTTTGAATATGTGCGTGCGTGTGTCAGAAAGGAGACTGGCAAGATTAGATAATTAAAGGTGTGGGTAGATTTATGTTTTGTAAGACCTGAGGGAAAATAGAGAGGGAGAGATGCAGGTGTGGGCACACACACACACTTCATTGTGCCCTTGCTGGAGCCTGGAGCAGTGATAATATCAGTCAGTCAAGGACATCAGCCAAGAAAACACACACACACACACACACACACAAACATAAACAAACAACATTTATAGTAGTGTATGTGTTAGTCTCCCATATTTATCCCCACTTCCCAAGCTTACACTGCTATGGGAGCGGGGAAAGAGAGCGAGACTAATAAAGTGGTTTTCGGTATTCAAATATTCTTTATCTGATGGGTGTTTACATTACATTGCTTTGACAACAGTGTTCCTAAACATCCATTGCAATGAAGCTTCCTGAATTGAACTGAACCAAATTAAGACAAAGCGGGGGAGCTCACAGTCAAACAGAGGGAGAGAGACGGAGAGGGAGAGACACAGATGCTCCCATGGGGAACACAGAAAGAAGAGAAAGAGCAAGACTCACCGAGCCAGAGAGAAATTGAGGACGTCAGAGGAAAATGTGACAAAGACACTGTGCGTTATAGCGCGGACAGAGCAGCATAAACAGTAGTGCGCAGTATGCACAGTAGCGCCGCATACGCCTCTGAAGTTCTGAACACCCTCACCTGGAGTGCTGGAGGAGAGGAGGAGTGGACTAGGGGGAGCGGAACAGCGAGGAGAATGACAGATGCAGGAGGAGAGCATGACAGAAGGGAGGGGGGGGGGGGGGAGGGAGGAGAGAAAGGGCAAAGAAGAGAAAGAAGGATAGCAAATGAAGCGATGAAGGGCATGACAGACAAGGACGGGGAAGATGAATGTGTGTGTTGCAGCAGTATTATATGAAAAGGCCATATGTAAAAAGCAGAAGCCAAAATAAAATAAATAAATAGTGCAAGAGAGGGGTCGACCGGGTGTGCGTGTTTATAATTAGATTAATCTCCTACTTCGGCAATAGAAGGGGAGGACAGAGAGACTTATCCCCCCCATATTCCAGTTCTGCTTCTGTACTACATGTCTCCATTCACACTATTTATTCACACGCGCTCACACACACACACACACACACGAGTGCACCCACTCAACCCTTCTGGCAATGTATGGAGGAGGAGAGAGGTCTGTAAATCAGTTTTATTACTGTGTGTTTGTACAGGTAGCGGCCACTGCTAATTAATATCCAGGAAAAGTCACAGTTTGAAGCCCCCTGCATTTCTGAGAACCAGGCAGCTGTTTCATCGCTGCAAAGGCACACAGAAAGTAGACATAGCTTCTTATAGTAACATGTGGCAAACGCATTGGTCTTTGTCTGCTGTCCTACAGTAACACACACACACACACAGATAAGTCGTGCTGAATTAAGTAGTCTTAGACACACACACAGTCAGTAAGTCAGTCAGTCAGTCGTAGAGCTGTGTTGAGTTATGATCAGTGTTGAGCCAGAGAGCTCATTAAATCCAATCAGCTCTAAACTGATGACATGGGAGGGAAGGGGGGGGTAGGGGTGGGGGGGGGGGGGTCAGACTGTCAGGCATTACTAATCACACACAGAGACACAGGGATATGCATAGAGCGTATTAAGAGAGTTTTGTCTGAAACTAGCAGCTATACACGTTATCTATCAGTTGCAGCGCCTGTAGTGTGTCAGTGTCTGTGACACAGGGCTGGGGGTTAGGCATTGATTAGTAATGCCTGTCATTGGTGATGTAGCTGTCTGACTGTGACTGCAAATTCTACAGCAGCGATTCTCAGTGCTTCTATATTTTATTGGTCCAATCTAATCCATCAACATGGTCAACCCTGACAGGGTGAATGTTAATTTAGCATGCTGTATCACAGTACAACAATTTTACACATCTCAAATAAGATAATAACATAACAAATAGTCAGAGAATACCCTGAGATGAAATAAAGGTAATAAATATTTAAAGGACCCATTCCATGAAAACAAAGTATTTCTAGTTGTTTTTAGAATTAGAAATGTCGATATGACACGGAGAGGTAGTAAGTCTTTTAAAGTGGACTGTTAGCTTCCTTGTCTGTATTGGCTAAAAAAGGGAGAGAGGAGGGGAAACAGGTGAATGAGAGAAATGTGCATTTGTTGCGTAGATTACTGCACAGAGTTTGTTTGGTAACGCTCCTATGAGGACATGGCCAGCTACGTAGTATACAAGGCAAGGAACTGATGTTGATCGCCAGTACACAAACCGTGAGTAAAAGATTCATGGTAATATAAAAGAGGAGATGGCCAGCTATGTAGTATCAGTGAAATATGCAAGGCAAGGAACGTATGTTGATCGCCAGTACGGTACACAAAACATAAGTAAAAGTTTAATGTTCAACATTTGCAGATGATCAAATCTGTAAATCTATTTTTTGATACAGTAACTGCAGGCTACCATAGCATAAACAAGTTGAGTCTGCAGGACAGGCATATTATCAAGAGTGATGTGCACATCAATAATTACATTAGATTAATATAAAATATTGTTCAGAAACTGTAACCGGATTAGAAATAGGCTGCTTAAATAATGTTGTGTTGATTTACTTAACCTAAACATTGCTCATTGAAAGAGACGCACTTGCGTGTCATACCGAAATTGTATCCCCTGCCGGAAACGGATTGCTGCGAGTAATAATGTTTTATATATGTGTCATATCATACAAAACATTTAACGTTACATCTGTAAGAATAACAAAGATAGAATATGGCTTTGTTTAAGTTTCACTTTGTGAAAACACTTTGTGTTGTTGATAGCAGCTAGCAGCTAGCCACCTATCCATCATAGCCCCGTAGCAGCAAGAATGGCTGTGGTTTCGTGCTATGGGTACAAGGCTGTTTAGCGGGCAGATATGGCTGCGATGTTGTGCTATGATTTAATTTAACCTTCATTCATGAAATAATGTGCTTAGTAGATACATGGCTGGTTATCAAAACGTAACATCATTCCTGCACAGGGCTGTGTGACCCAGCTGCTGCTGTGTTGTTGACACGAACAACAATGAACTATATTCTGCCACCTGTATCCTTTACTGTAGTCTGGACGGTGAGGCAGAATTCATGCGCAATATAAACACCTTGTATACACTGCTGACAAACTACGTGGAAGTCGGGGCGGGGTAGGCAGTGACATGTTCAATTTAAAGCAACAGTCACTGAAATCAGACCGTTATCTAAAGAGTTGTTGTATGATCTGCTACTCCACATAAACTATGTGGTATTTTCACCTAAGCTGGTCAACTACATTGCATTGAGAAGTCAAGGAACTGTGTCAACAAGTGAAAAGGAGCATGAAATGACTCCTTTAAACAGTCAGGATTTAGGGAGTCAGTTTATCCCAAACCCTTGGTCCTTAATGGGTTAAGATTACAAAATAACAAATTAAGATAAAAAATGTAAAACAAAATACTGTACAGCTGCACCTACACATGTAGTGGCACATGCAGGACAGGTTTACAACTGTACCTACTACAACTATTATTATTGCCCTGGTCCAATTACATCACAACAATGCTGATTTGTTGACCTGCTTGCCTATTTTAAACTATTACAGCCACATTGCAGGTGCGCGTAGAGCAAATGTGAAATACATTTAACAATATATCATCCTATTTACTAAGATTGTTTGTGTATGGAATTATACATTTTCAGAATTAGATTACATATAGTAGTTTCATACCTATAATACATATTTTTAACACGTTTGAAACCCCATCATGTAATAGCACTGTACGTTTTGAAGTTAATATGGCCACTTATCTCTGAAAAAAGCACTGGCATCTATCATCACTAATTCTAAACCAAGACGAACAGTTTCTCTATCTCCCTTATGCTGCCAAATGACTCACATCTGACCATCTGCAGGACATGGATTGATTAGCACTGTGTAGCTCCCTGTTGGGGAAAACAGAACCGATACCATGAGGAACGACTGAAGTCTGAAGAGGCAATATTTACATGTGTATGGTGTGCATATAGAAAAGAAGCCGAATAGAGAGTGAAGGAAATGTGGGATAGTTTGATAGATGTTTGTGGGATAGCCTACATTTTTATGTCACTGGCCACACACCACAAACAAAGCGGAACATTTGAAGAAACAGCTTTTGATGTCTGATGTTGCAGTCAGCAAATGTACACTAGCTGAAACGAGCACAGCGAGTAGCCTATGTACGGAGCATCCTTGGTTGAGACACTTGTAATGAGTTGAATGCACTTCTATGAGAGGGGTGCATACTGGGGAAATAACAGTGAGATGGAAAGTTTCTGGTTCGAGCAAATGGTTCAATACAATTATTATCCCAACGCTGTCAAGTATCTGATTCCGGGAGACCCTGGGCTTCCTTTCTGCTTATGATAAGGAGGAGACGACACACAATGCCAGTTGACCACGGACACATTTGCGATCATGACTGAAGTGCGGGGGAAATTCATACAGAGCATTTTATGTTACAAACACTACTGGCGTGGACAACTACAGCGATGTGCCGGTAGCATTATCTTAAGTTAGCTGACATGCCTAACAAGTGGGATATTTGCTTTTATGAATAGCCTATATTTGTGTGTTCTTAAAGACGCCCATTTAGACCATAATGATTAAACTAGAGCACCAAAACACAGACGATTAAAGACATTCATTTTAGAAGACAATTAATACAATGACAATACATGTTTAGAACTAGCTCACACAGAAGATTGCAATATATCCTCAATAATCAATAACCTGGGTGTTTTTGCTTTGGACGGTCGATACTTTAAGCTACTAAAGTCTAAATGCTTCGGTTGTATTTGAATTTAGTTGTAAACTGTACATACCACCGCCATAGTCCAAAGCGCCATCAGGACACTATTTAAATCTAAAACTCCACTCTTCATCATGCTATTATTCCAGTCTCTTTGCTCGTATGAATTGGCGCAATCAGCATGCTCAAATTTCGCCATAACAGGAGGTCATTTAAAACAGATTGACAGTGTTGTGTCAATTGCGATAAAATTGTTTAACGAGTTAAACATTTCAAATTAACCGCAAAGATTAAAGGCGTTAATGCTCCCAGCCATAATCTAAATAGTATAAAATCTGCATTAGACTGAAAACAGGCAATCAAATCAGCCAAAAAAAATCCAGATCTGTGCATCCCTAGAAAAGGAGTATGATCCGACTGTTATCCAGCCAAAACCAACATTGATTCAAACCACTTCTCAGAGCACTCACTAACTTGTCTGGACCTAGATTCAGATAGTAACCATTGGTCCATGTTAGCAACAATGGTCAGTGGCCAGACCACTGAATTTGCTACAAGCCTTACTATTGTTTCTGTTTTGTAAGTCTGTTTATTCTTAGCAGATGAAACAAACTGTCTTAAACAGGTAGGGTTGTAGTGGAAAATGCATGGTTTCAGGCATGACTGCCTGGCAATGTGCAAACATGTTTTGCATGTCTCACGGGTCAGGTAGAAAGGCCTCAAAGCACTTTTTTGCTTTGGGCCCCTGGAAGGTCAGTACCGGCACTGCCGTCACTGAATACACAAAACATACATATTGGGGGAGGGGGGGGGGGAAACACGCATAGACATTAACAGTGTTGGTGAGCCATTTCTTTCTAGAGCACTCTGAGAAAGTGTTTAATAGCTTTGAAAGGCCAGACATCAAACAGTTGACACACTAGTTACCGGCTATCTTGTTAATAATCAGCTTATTCACCTCTTTACATGGGAAAGGGCTCAGCACTTGAACAGATGAGTGAAAATGTTAAGGCATTCAAAACCTGACAAGTATTATCCCTGCAATGACGGCAGGGACCGCATTCTTCATGGTGATTATGGGTAGGGCAGTAAATGCAGGAATGGCAGCGGCAACACAAAGAAAAAGAAAAAACATCCTCAATGGCTTCTACACAATGGCGATCATCACAGTGCTCTCTGAGTGCATAGCTGCCGAGTAAACACAATGACTATAAAAGGGTTTGACATTATGTACAGTGGGTATGCTATGGTGTTAGTGTAGGCAAACTAGCAAAAAAAGTCAAGCTGATAGCACTGCAAAAACGAAACTGGAGAAACAATGACCAGAATCAATCAACTCAATCGATGCATGGGTCTGGGCAAGCTTGACGGCGATGTAAGTGGAAATGTGACTTTGTCGAAGAGGCGTCATGACTACCTGCCTCTCTCAGCGTCACAGCAGATGTCAGCTCACAGGGAGAGGGGGGCTAATTTTAGCATCCACATCAGAGAAAAGGGTCTCACTCCATTGGATGTTTGGAAGATCTGCGGGAGGCTGGGGCGAGCGTGCGGTGCGCGTGTGTGTGCATGTGTGTGGTGATGGCATTAGTGAATATGCACACAGTAAGTGAATAAGGGAGTGAGTGAATGTCTGTGGTGTGCAGGTCTGTGACTCACTGCAACTCAATAATCTAACTCCCACTCACCTCCCTAACATACAGGGAGAAAGGAAACCATTACCTTTACTCCAAAATGGGAGCAAATGAACGAACACACACTGGGACAGATGCACAAATGTAGTCACACTGGAAAGGTCAAAGAGATGTTTAATTTGAGCTCTGCAAGTGCAACAGTGGTACCCTTTGTTAACCACTATGACCTCAACAGGAGGGCATGTAAAGTTCACGCTAGGAAAGCAGAAGTGGGAAAAGACGAAGCGAGGCCGAGAGAGAAAACAGAGTGAAGAGAGAGGAGAATAGAAAAAGAGAGTGAAGAGCCAGGTGGAGACGAGGAGAGAAATATGGAGAGAATCGACCTGTCCATTGCTGGCGCGGAATATTCCATGTTACGTTTCATTTGCAGGGGAGACGGACAATTCAATTTACTGAGAGAAGCAATCTGGTCCAGCAATGTGATAAGAGATCGCAGCGGCTCTCACGCTGACGCGCTACTGTAACAGCCACCTCTCGCCTTAAAACATTGAACACTTCAAATCAATACAGCCATACAAGGATTGGCCGTCTCTGTAGATGTCAAAGTCATATCAATATTGCATTAAATGTCTTCCCTGGCTGCGTACGTCCTTTACAGTAGATATTAGCTGAGGTGGCCACACAGACAACACTAAGCACAGTTCTTGCAACAGCGAAGCACTGCTCAAGCCCTACAGGACAGCTGGAGATCACTACACACCATCACTGTGTGTGTGCACGCGTGTGTGTGTGTTGAGTGCGTATGCTTCCTTCATTTGAATGACTGTTTTAAGATCAAATTCCTACAGTACCTATAAAGATAGTGTGTGTACATAACAAGCAGAAATATTCATGAAGGGAAAAATATATTTATATTTATAGTTCTTGTCACAAGCAGTGATATTTATGCTATTTGACAGCCCACCTGTTCCTTTTTAATGCAAAAACCTTCCTGTGCAAATTGAATAAGTTACATCAACGGACTTAATGCTTTTTATAAAGATCGGGTACAAATATGAATAGGATCAGTCTTTTTAAGCCCCTTCCACCCACTCTATGTTATCCCAATTCTGAAAGGCCACATCCGCAGCTATTAGCCTAACTCTGTTCTGCTCCGCTCTCAAAAGAAACTCTGCTGATGATTTGTGCCCTCATTAGTGTTCGGCAAGACAGGGAGCAAGTCCTTTTGAGTTCCCGTCTGAACAATGGCCCCTCCTCACAGGCCCTGGGCCTGAACCATGCAAGGAGCCCGTCGTTTCCTCTCCAGAGCCAAGGGCAGCTTGATTGCCTGAGTCTCTGCACAAAGGTCACGCTATTAAGCTTTGTTGCTGCCTCAATATGTCATTCACTGAATGACAGGCAGGCAGGCAGGCAGGCAGCGCTCCTCGCTTCACACCAATGTGCATGATATTTCTTTGGCCTACGGCAAGCCAACATGTTCACATTCAGGTCTTTGGAAACAGTGAGTGCTAGATAGATTTCAGAAAAAAGGCACAGATGAAAGGCCATTATCCACAGCCGAACTGCAGAAACCTTAAGGGGTAAAGTAGCAGGAATATGGCACCGAGGTTGACATGAGGTTGGGCACCACGACTGGCTGTTTGGGAGGGAGGAATGAATGATTCAACGGGAGCCACCCTCAACAAGGCACTTAACCCCCGATTCCCCCTATCCACCTGCTTTGGTGGCAGGCTGGCTGCAGCAGCAAGCTGTGGTTAGCAGGCAGTCCCAGGTGTGATTCTGAGTAAGCGCGTGAATATGAAGCAGGGCGTTGCTGCTGAAAAAAGACTGTGCGTGCTCAGCAAACCTTCCCCGGATAAATAAAAGGTTAAAAAACTGGGTCACTGGCAAAAATCGAGCAAGGGGTAGACTTTCAGGCAGAAATGAGAAGCTTATTCTCCGCCCCATTCCCAACAAAGAGTAATGCTAATATGGTTCTTGGTATGGCACACTCAGGCTGTGGATGTGGTTAGATGGTAACAAGTGAAGGGGGAAGGTGACCTACTTCCGGAGATGCTTTGGCTGAAAAACGACAACATCATCGGCATGATTAATGGCGGGTCGCATGCCTGTGTCTAGTGATGTGCGTTTCATGACATCCTACAAGCACGTCATGCAGGGAGAGCATACTAAATGAGGAATGTTGACATTTATCTACAGGATTCAGATTTGCCACTGTAAAAAAAGAGGCAATACACAACACAAAGACTGACCTGGATCAAACCATTTGTTATATCTAATGAATTGGGGATGGTCTCGAGGGACAATTCAGTCCCAATTTAGGCTATTGCAGCTGCTTAGGCAAACAAATTATGATGAATTAAATGTATTTTTTATTTGTGACTTAGCCACCACTATTTGAGTCATTGTGGTAAACCCCCCACCTTTGTGCTACGCACACAAAGCTAAATTAAACATGTTATGTTCCAATATGAGAAATTGTACTGTCCAATTGGCCTTCTAACAGTAATTCTGAAAGGCTTGCAAGTCAATATGTATTGCAAACACTCATAAAAAGATAATTTTCAGGCTACTAGAAGTTATTCCAGGCAAGAAAAGGTCAACTAACCCTTGGCCTGAGGCCATTCAACTGACATTTGAAGGGGAAATCCCTTTAGGATAGCTATTTTAAAAGAAACAGTAAAATCAACTGGAATTCCGCCAAGTACTGGCAAAAGATATACATTTGCACTCCGGCATACTAGAAATGTGTTTAGCTGTGATAAGAGAGCCTTTCTTAAAACATTATCTGTTCTTCGTTCCAGGGTATACTTTCTTCAATGTGGAGGATTTGTGCACCACTTTAAAATTCCCCTCCACATTGTCCTTGAGAATGTCCGTTCAGTTTTGGGTAGTGTCAGAGATAATGCAGTTGGCTGTGGGAGGCCTACTCTGCACTTATCTTTGGAGGAACACGCAGCGGAGCCTCCTGAGCATCAATTAGGCATGCCGAGCCGACAGCAGGAGAGCGATAATGGCGGCGCACTATATAGCACTGCCTGTACGGCAGCTTGCCTGGGTCAAACTTCAGAAAACTGCAGCTTTGAAGTGCACGGGGTGAAAGTGAAAATAAGAATGCAATGAAATGAAATGAAATACATACACAGAGCCACGGGGAAGTGTGTGTGTGTGTGAGAGGATTAATATGCTGGAGGCAGGCACATCTGCTGCCTTTCCTCGGAGGTGATGTGGCAGCTACAAGATTCTTTGCTCATCTTTCCCTCCGTTTGAGTGTTTACGTCTTCACTCTCCGTGTCTGTTGTCAATCTCATTTCCATGTACACTCCCACTGCCGTCTCAACCTCTTCAACCACAGCCCTCGCTCTACCGGTCTTCTGTATCCATGTGTCGTGTGCTTACATTGCTTAGACTAGAGGCAAGGGCAGCAGGGCACAACAAACACTCACACACACCTCAAATAACTTGAGGATTATTGTACTAGTCACCGTCAAGTCATTTTAATAGTTTTATAAACTTAGGGTCCTTCTTAGGTTACAGAGAAAGGTTCCTAGTGGAACTTCTCTAATAGTGGAACCTCTCTTATGTTGCTGGTGTTATCTTTAACAGGGAAGACTGAGTTGTCAGAGCTCTAAAAAGTATCAATTTTCAGAAAGAGTGCACCACTTAAAGTGCATTTTCAGTGCTCACTTAGCAACAAGTGGCTCAGCACATGCATCTTATAAATAATATTGACACAGATGGGTTGAAACAGGGTCAATTCACTACTGAAAGGCACTATACAATGGCTATGAACAGCACTGCAATTTCAATAGAGGCAAAACAGTCGCACAAGAGCGGTGTGAAGGCAGTTTGCAAACCGTGACATTGTTTTGTCAATCACTACAATCAATCAGTATATTCTTGTATAGTCATGAATAGGTTTGTACAGTTTGTCAGATATGCAGATCATTGCATAAATAAGCCATTTAGAGTTAAATCACTCCTTCCATGTCATAATAAGTATCATTATTGGATGTCTTAAGTCGGTTTTTTAAAAACAGGCAATGTACATTATATTATAAATAATTAATACCTGAGTGAAGCAGAATGTGTTTTGCTACAACATAAAAGGGATGCACTGATTGTGAAATTCTTAGCAGATACAGATGTGTAAAATATCAACTTGGCTGACAGCTGATACAGATGTTGGTGAAATACTCCCACATGGTCAACAATTCATATCACCATCACTCTCTTTAACACCAACCACACATACAAACAGCACCTGTTACTTCTTAAATCTGTCCGGAGCCGTATTCAGCCAGTAGCTGGGTAACCTCCAGCTGGGTAACCCACTATTGTCCAAGTTACACCGCATAACTAACGGAACATTTATACTTCAGCTTCTCTTCTTGTGGACAAGTTTCAGCGCCTTGTCGGCTATTTCAGTATGAAAACAGTTTTTAAATGCTCAGATCGCAATGCCACATTTACACTGTGGGGTTTAGGCATGTTGCACACTTACAGTCAACAGTGGGAAGTACAAAACTGATCCAATACAACAGATATACAGTACATCGGCCAGTGTCATGGGTGAAAGTCATCTTATTTGATAAGCAGTCGTCTAGGCAACTATCGGTTACTACCTTGGTGCATACCTAATAAATACATATTCTTCTTTCTGCCTTCCAAAATGCTAATGTTAAACCCCACAGTTTCTTCATGTCTTGAAGAGTCTGTTTTCTACTTTGGTAGTCTGTATATTCACACACCTCAAAGGGGACACTTCTTCTGCCAACTTCACACTGCTCATCATTTAACTGTCTTCGGTGATGAGTGGATATTGTTTTGTGTGTGCGCGCGTGTTTGCATGCACGTTTGTGTGCATGAGAGAGAAAGACATCAACTCCATGCATTCCAGCAGCTGTTTGCATCTGGTTGCCATGGCGTTTCACAGCTGTCTCTACCGGTCTCTAATGAGCTATAGCAGCTGGTAGACTGTAAGGACAAACATCAAGTGAACACACACACACACACACACGTGCATATAAGCAATCGTCAAAGTAACACGCAAACACAATCACACGTACACATTAGCAGACACAGAGCTGCTCTACAGAAGGAGAGTGAGAGTGAAAATGTTACAGTTTCACACCTGCTCTGCTCTCTGCTGTACCGCCTTCATGCCACTTCCTTCCTCCCATAATGCACTGGGAGGGGCCTGCTCTCCTAATATCACATTACACAGCCTGTAGCTGTCATTTAACATGGCAAGGTGTAAGAAAGGGTCTAGTCTAATTATAAAGTAAATTCACGATTCCATACCTGAGCAGGTCTTAGTTGACAGAAAGTATATTTAGAAAAGTCCCACAAACTGTCTGGATAAAAGCTGAGACATACAGTAAAGTATACCCACACCAAGTACATTCACTATATTACTTTAACCAACCTTTAACCAAATATCATTTTATTATACCTGTGGGCACCAGGAAAAAAAATCTTCCTCAACCAAACCACATTTTATATCTGAGGGGTGTAACGATTCACTGATACCCATCAAAAAAGTATTTAACATTAACGGTGCGAATACATCGATTGGCCAACACCTGGATCAATTTAAATATTGGCTTAACTAGTCGATGGACCGATTCTTCAATTATGAATCAGATGACGCACATGTCGTGTCGCATGTTACAATGTTTTATTTATTCATTCTTCCTTTTAAAAACAATATAGATTGCGCATAGCATGGAAGCCAGACAGTCGGACATGGTAAATAGCGTTTCATAACAACAATGCATTCGCTTAATCAGTGAGTTCAATCACATTAAAAGGCAAAGGTAACAAACATCAGTTGTATACTGACCACTACATCCACAGATTGAGATGAGAATAAGGAGTTTGCTATAACTAACGTCAATCCATCATTAAAGCACACGTTCAATGAGCTACTGGTATGCCAAATTACGTTTAAAAACGTATCGGGAAAACAGGCAGGTGCAGGGAGACAATCTGAAATATTGCCCTATTTAAATGATTAAACTATTACAGTCTCTCACACTCTGAAAATCCAACCTCCCTCAAATAAATCTGTGTCTAGAACTGTGTCAGATTGAATCACACTGTTCCATATTAAATTGTTTCGTCCCTGAATCGTATCGTAGCCTGTATCTAGATATGTATCTGATAGTCTTCTAAGGGAGAGGTGCAGACCCTACTTTAGCTGCATTTTTCTCATTATGTCCACATATAGGCCAATATAATGATGATATACTGGTGGTAGCCTGGTGGGCCTTCATCATTTGTATGTTGACTTAAAATTTAAATTATAATAAAACTGATATAAAGACTTTACAGAAAACAAATCTTACCCCTTGTTTGTTGTGGTTTGTCAATTTAAGGAGGGTGCATACAGCACACCAAATTAACGATCTCTCAATCTACAAAGACAGACCGCGCACAACATAAGATGCAATTCCTGACCTAAATAAATGTTAATTACCATTTAAGTGTTAGAGTTTGATAAGAAGCTTATTAAACACATTTGTTTTAATCAGGCAGTCACATTTAACAAGCACACTAAATTTGCATAGTATTCAAGTTTGCCTCATGGTGTTTGATAGCCTATATATCATTATCTCCCTTAGTTTAGTCTAGTAGTAGTATTAGTAGGACTAGTAGTCCTAGTTTTTCCAGCCTAGACCACAGTTCACTTCTGGCACGTAAGTAACAAGTGCCTTATATGTAATCCTGCCAGCACCACTGATCACTGTTTAAGACAATGGGAGGGGATCATGATAACACTGGCCATCCAACTGGGTCAAGACATCTCTCACCACCATTCTTCTTATAAAGTACAGCGTTGAGAGAAACTATCTACACACATCTAAATTCCCAAGCTAAATGCTATAGAAAAAAAAAAACAGAAAATCAGTTCAGTCATTAGTCTCAAGATGAAAAATGACACCAATCTGAGTGTCAGACCATTCACTATAACTAATGGCTGTGATAATAGGACTGTGCGTGTGTTCGCGTCAATCCCCCTGGCATCGTTATCAGGCCAACAGTTATTTATCAAACTCTCAACAGTCATGAGTCTGATAGTTCTTAGGTCATGTCAATTAATCAATTAAGTGAATTTACATACAAACAAACCCGCTCAACGTGTCATGTCATAAAATCTCATCACAGCCAGCCTGTGTGTATGTGTATGCATGTAGGCACTACTAACCTTTACCACAACCTGCACAAATGAGGAAATGTGTGCTAATGTCCTTTAACTACAAATGTGCACTTGGCAGCCAGTGCCTGGTAGTCTTCCGTGACAGCCTGCAGCTGTGTAATAAGGATGCGCTCCTGTTTCCCCGCTAAACTTATGCGGCTCTACATCTCCATCTAACTACAGTGTATCATAACACAGAGGAGCATCGGACTGTTCTCCTTGCGCCAAGTGAAACCCACAAGGAAGCCACTTCTGAGAAGCTGCTGGAGAACGGCCTCCTGAACGCTCAAAGAGAGACGAGTCATTACGGGAAGAGCTACACTGTGATTAGCAGTTTACCCTTCACCGCACTTCCATAACGCCAGGCTGAGATTCCTTCTGTACATCTGCCTGCCCATACATATATATATATATATATATATATATACATACAGTTGCAAGAAAAAGTATGTGAACCCCTTGGAATTACGTGGAGTTTTGCATGAATTGGTCATAAAATGTGCTC